>JAAAQI020137572.1:0-12552 GCA_011800005.2 Stichodactyla mertensii
GCCTTATTCAAAGACTTTCTCGCTCGTCACTTTGTCACTTTTTCACTGACTGGCCGCTTTGCAAAACTGAGCGCGCGGGCGTCGGAAGTGACGTCATCGATATCCTCATTAGTGAAGATATGGAAAATATGTCACCTGGGTTCCCGGTGTAGTTTCGTATCATGTTTACGAATGGCTTATTTTCAAGCATCTCACTCATGTCTATATAATAAAAATGTTTATTGTGCACCAACAATTTAACATTTTTTGTACAAAAAATGAGGTTTTGCATATAGAAGAGTGACCTGCACTTTAATCATTATCGATTGATAAACATCATCTTAATAACTTACGTTCATTAAAATGTTTCACAATATTTAACATATAATACGATATATATATATAAAGGAATAATACTCCTGTTCCCGAGGTATTTTTTACTCAACCTTAACCTGGATCGTGCCGGCCCCGTTACACTGTGCAATTTTCTCAGCAACTTGTCTCGCAATGCTTGAAAATGTAGCGTTGCAGGTTGCCGAGGTAAGCGGTGTTACACTGCAACGCGATCTCAGTAACTTGCAACGATTTTTCGCCGAGATAGGCTGGGGAGAACTCATAACAGTCGCCATCTTGGATGATAACGAAAACGTGCTCATGCGCTCTTGGAAAATACGCGTTAAAATTGGGACAAAAGTTGCTGGAGGGCTGACACACTGCGTTTTGTTGCTGCAATTCTGTTGAGAAAACGTAGAACACATAGAACTGTGTTCTAAGTTGGTGCGCGCAACAAAAAAACTGCGAGACAACCCTTGTTACACTATGTAATTCTCCAACAACTTGTCTCGCAGTGGCATCATGATTGAAACAAGTTGCTGAGAAAATTGCAGTGTAACCGTCCGTTGTGAGGAATAGAATTGCGTATAAATGGACAATACAAATGCTCGGGTTTTGCTGTTAATTGTAAATATTCTATGCACAATTGAGACGAAGGCTGAATACAAAAGAACTCGAAACTGGAGTATTCATAAGTTCCAGTATGAATAGTTGGTTATGAAGGATTTTATGTAAAGGGTAGTGCGTGTAAGGATATAAAAAAATGGCAAATTAAGTGAACAAATTCATATAAACGCAGTTATCAACCATGATGCTAGAGTGATAGCACTTAACCCATGAAACAGAAACTAATAGTTAAAATCTAATAGACAAATAGATACAAAAGAAAACAATTGAACTAGTGTCTACTAATCTCTGATTAGACTAATAACTATTTCACGGGTTAAAGTGCCATCATTCTAGCTGCTCCCGTAATTTTAATTATGTTATAAGCCAAAAATAAACGGAATTTAGTACGAGTGTTTAGAAAATAGTATGTGCAAATCCTAATTGATGGGATATCTGTGTTACAAAGGTTCAGGTGCTTGAACATAAGATGTTTCAAAACCCAAACAGAACTGAATAGAAATCAGCGGTCGCATCTGCATGGGTATATCGCAGGCTCATTTTCGAGTCCACGATTAAATACAGACTCTCTTACTCAGTAGTTTTCGTATGAGTGAGAAACACGTGGTACTGACTTACACTATATAGACGGTACGATTAACAATAGATTATGGGAAGCCATTTCAGTGTTACTGCCTACCGTACTGTGTACGTGCTGTACGTCAGTACCGTTACCCACTCATAAAACCCTTCTAGGCCTAAACCTTAAGCCTTGTTCACACTAGCGTCGAAATCGTAATCGTAAGCAACGTACGCAGACTCAGTAGCGTACTGCTCATTAACAGTGCTTGTCTTTTTTCACACCTCAGTGAAAAATACGCTACTGAGTCTGCGTACGTTGCTTACGATCACGATTACGACGCTAGTGTGAACAAGACTTTAATGACGTTTCATACCTAAACTACCAGAATCCTTTTCGAAATCTCTTTTGATATCCAAATGTTAAAACTCCTTTGAGAATACCAAGACAATAGTGAAACTTACAATGACAAAAAAAGCTACCGAAAGGGATTCCATGGGAGTGGAGGTATAAAACGTCATTATGCTTGAGGCTCATAGCATTGGAATGACTTCCCACATTGTTTCGTGCGAGTCATCCAATCACAACGTGTATTTATGGTTACGGTAAAATGCAATACAGCTTCAGTACGGCAAGAAATTGGCCGTATCGTCGCGTACTCTAAAGGTCAGTTTACACTAGCAATTACGACTTGAGCGGCGATTTCAATGACGAATTCATCGCAACCCAATTCGCGCGTTTGCACTAAATTTCGAGTATGTCTGAATCGGTTGCGATGTGTGCGCGATCTGTCGTTGCAAAATTGCCATAAAATCGCCGCTGAAGTCACGGGCAAAATTGCTAGGGTAAAAGGAGCTTTACGAAATCGGCTCTAATCATTTTTCACAAGATATTATTTAAAGACATTATGTAGAAACAAAGATTCATCCTCGAATTCATCAGGCGCATCGTCTTCGAGTGTGACTTCAAGCTTATTAACAACAGCTTGCAACATATTTTGTAGCTGTTCCTGCGCTTGCTGCATCTCTTTCATCCTCGTTTTCATCACTTTGATGCTCTTCCCGATGGTCTCATTCTGTTCCTCTAGTTTTTGAATAGGAGACTGGAAAATGAAGTAATGAAAAATATATTTTGAAATGAGATTAGCTACTATCCATTCTGTAATAAGACAGTGGAAAAGGAAAAACGGTTTAAAGTAAAGAAAAGAAAAATGACAAAGGAAAAGAAAAAACTCCAGCAAACAAACAAACAAACAAACAAATAAGAAAATAAACAAACGAACAAGCAAGCAAACAAACAAACAAACAAACAAACAAAAAAGCAAACAAACAAACAAACAAACAAACAAACAAAAACAAACAAACAAGCAAGCAAACAAACAAACAAACAAGCAAACAAACCAAAAACAAACAAGCAAGAACGCATCTCATAAGAAACTGGATGCTTGAAAATGGCAACTAATAGCGAAAACATACGATAAATGTGAAAATAAGACTGAAAACAACGTAAGAAAAACATAAACCATGAGAAAAAAAAGAGTTGAAGATGTACTTTGGGAATTCAAAACCCAGAAATAAGACAACGGGACAAGAACTGATGATGTGAATACAGAACACTCCTTACCTACCCTCCCGTTCTCTCCCCCTCTCAAATGGAAATCTTAAACTCAGTTTTCTGCAACTTTCTTTCTTTCATTCCTAAAGTACTACGAACCTTCTCGAGTTCAAGAGCTTCTCTCATTTCCTGTGGTGTTATTGGCGGCTGACTCCAGAATCTCCAGATTCCTTTATTCTGGTTAGGATAAAAGCTATCACTAACGTTGATGAGCCTTCTACGCAGCTTACGAGGTATCGCTTTCTCAACATCGAGAGCCAAATCCACCTGGTTATCAGAAAATAACTGAATTTAATACCGAACATACACCTTTAAAACATAAACATGAAAATGAGGCCTAGGGGCTATCAGAATCAAAAATGGAGGCAAAGTTGACTAGCAATGTCTTTTCATCTCTTGTTTTTTGTTTGTTTGTTTTTACGAGGGTAGCACTTGATAACCAGTAACAAACCTGTGGCCCTCGTTCCATCATCGAATTGCAATTCAGAAGTTGATCTCTGTGGGGGGAGGAAAACCGGAGAACCCGGAGAAAAACCCTCGAAGCACAGGAGAGAACCAACAAATAACTCTACTCACATACGACACCGAGCCCGGCGGGACTCGAGCTCGGGTCGCATTGATGAGAGCCGAACCTTCTCACCGCTACGTCACTCGTGCTTCCCTGATAGTCATCCATAAAGAGCACTGAAGTTATGGTGTCTGTTCTTTACACTTAAATAACACACAAATTCTATATGAATACAATCAAATGCGTGGGACTGCCATTAACATGATCATCCAAGCCACGTGAAGGTCTAACCATTTGCAGATGTTATTACAAGGGCAGTACCTTCTCAGTTATTTTAAGACCCTGAATGTTGGTCCGGCCAGGGCTTGAACCCACGACCTCCCGCACAACAGACCGATGCTCTACCAACTGAGCTAATCGGGTGGCGGTTAATTCCTGCTGCGCTGACGATTATGCACACATGATTTTGTACATTCACAGAGACAAAGCTACAGTGTTCTTACCAGCATGGTCTGGCGTTTAAGCACGGCTTGGTCCTGTACACCTTTGATGTCATCTACAGCGAGACCAATCTGTGAAATGAAATACGATGTACTTGTAGGTCATCCTCAGTCTGGGAAGGTGGGGCCTGGCTTGTTTGAGTCATTACGTGTCAAGCAACTTGCAGGGAAAGTGCATTGAACTATGTTGATGGTGATAATAGCAATGGTGTTGACGGTGATGGTGGTTATCGTGGAGATGATGATGATGATGATGATGATGATGGTGATGGTGGTGGTGATGATGGTGGTGATGATGATAATTATTACAGAAGCCATTACATCTAACATGGATGAATATCCCACTCACCAGCAGATTCATAACGATCAGTGTCATAACAATCAGGAAGATTATAAATAATGCCCAACTCAATGCTGGCACACCAGAACGGAAAAGATCATCGAATTCAAATTCACCAATCATCATGACCCCAGTCTTGACGATCGACCGACCAACACTCTGGAAGGAATTCTAAAAATCCCAAGGCAAGTGAATAAACAAATTGTTAGGTATGTAAAAAATTTCATTGTTAATTGTCTATGTTGACAGCCGAGACTAGAACCACGACAATCCCTGTATTCTTGGTACATGTGACGTCATGGCGGCCATGTTGGAGTACAGTTAACAAAAGATTTTCTTCTCAGCTCCCATTGTTTGGTACACCAACATGGCTGTCTGCACGTCTCGGTGACTATTCCCACAGCAGGAACGCGTGAAAACCAAGGACAGATCAAATGAAGGCCAGTTTATACAAGCAATTTTGTCGCATGTCTTGAACCACGATTTTATGGCGATTTTACGGCGACATATCACGCGCAAGTCGCCAACAATTCCAACATGCTCCACATTTAGTGCAAACCCGCGCGATTTGGGTTGTAATGAATTCGCCATTGAAATCTCCGCTCAAAATGCGCGACAAAATTGCTAGTGTAAACGGGCCTTTACGGTCCATACACACTAAGGGTTTTGCTCCAGGGGCAGGATCCCGGGTCATTTTGCACAACTAGTACACACGAGAAAGCATGCTGCAGGAGCTTACTGCATAGTGTGGTCATGGTCGCTGATATTTAATCACTTTAAAATCAGGGAGCCTAAAGACCTGTACACACTAAGGGTTTTGCTCCGGGAGCAGGCTCCAGGGTCGTTTTGCTCCTTCGTGTGTACCAGATTCCGTGTAAAAAAGTTGTGGCGGGAGCAGAATTTTGTCCCCGGCTCACGCTCCCTGATATTAAACTGGTTAAATATCAGCGAGCATGAACACACCATGCAGTAAGCTCCTGCAGCATGCTCTCTTGTGTGTACTAGTTGTGCAAAATGACCCGGGAGCCTGCCCCTGGAGCAAAACCCTTAGTGTGTATGGACCTTAAGCCAGGGGCAAAATTCTGCTCCCGCAACAACGTTTCTTACATAAAATCTTTGGTACACACGAAGGAGCAAAACGACCCTGGAGCCTGCTCCCGGAGCAAAACCCTTAGTGTGTATAGGCCTCTAGCTATACTCCCAGCAATCCCTTCGGTTTCTTCTTTTTTTTTTTTTTTGTCATGTTAATTTTTGCTATTGTCTTGGTATTCTCAAAGGAGTTTGAATTTGAATTTGAAAAGAGATTTGGAAAAGAATTCTGGTAGCATGAGGTATGGAACGTCATAAGGGTTTAGGTCTATTGGCCTTAAGGGAGCAGCACGCGAAAGATACTTACAGTGTTGGAAAACAGCGTGAAAAAAGAAAGAGCAAAAGCGATTATGAACAGTACAAAGATCAAGGAGAACTTCGTGAACGTGTAGAGAATGTCAGTGAACATGACCACGTAGATGCCAAGCTTTGGAAACTTCCTAATGAACAGCAGTAGGGTCATCCAGGCACAGAATATCGAGACAGCTCCGGTGCTTTGGTACCAACCACTGCACCTAAAAATGAATATAGAACAACCGAGTTGTTATATTACCTAAAAACAGTTTGCAACTTTTTTAATGAGAAACGACACGATACAAAAAAATGGAAAGTTATTTCAGTGTAACGATGATCCGCGTGTACGTGTCCTGTAAGTCAGTACCGTACACTTTCCACTCATATGATACGATAACCATTCTTATGGGAAGCCATTTTAGTGTTACTGCATACCGTACCGTGTACATGCTCTAAGTCATTACCGTACGTTTCCCACTCATACGAAAACTGCTGAATGGATTTATGACGTGTTTTCAGTTATGCTTACTTTGTTAAACCAAACGAATCTGAGCCTTTGAATTCAGGAGCCACATACACAATAGATGAGATGTACGTACACCATTCGAGAAGATTCTCCCAGTCAAAGTAATGATAGAACTGATAAACGATCTGAAACAACTAAACGAAACAGAAAAAACTCTAAATATGTGAAGAATATACTTAGTAAAGTTAAATTTTTACGAGAAAGAGTATAGTTGATGAGAGATCATTCCAAGCCAAGTTTGCGTAAATATTACAATTTTCTGTGCTGCGGACTCGGTCTTTACAAACATGAAAAAAGAACTCGACCAATATTCCCCAATCTGGACCTCACGCCTAGTCAATGACCCCTACAAATCCACGATAATATAGAGTCATTTCATTACCTCGAACAGTATATGGCAGCAAGCGAGTACAAGGATGACTACGGAGCCAATATTAACAAAGAAAACGTACGCATCGGTTTTAACGTTGACCTCTGGACACTTTACACCAGATGTGCTGTTACCACTCGTCTTGGCAGGATTCTGAGTCGTCAAAACTGAATATCCAGTAAGGAAAAACAAGAACACAATGTAGATAAGCAGTTTGATGTAGTAGACAAACCGACCGTATTGACGCCACTTCTTGTCCAACAGGAACGAAACCAAAGGATGACTGGCTAGTGTCTCACGCTTCTTTTTGATCTGAAAACCAATTGTTAGAATTAGATTACCCTTATTTACCTCACAACCGCTCTTTACCGAAGACCATGACCGGCCACCTCTTTAGACTGACCACCTCTCTGGACTGACCACCTCTCTGGACTGACCACCTCTCTGGACTGACCACCTCTCTTGACTAGACTGACCACCTCTCTAGACTGGACTGACCACCTCTCTTGACTGGACTGACCACCTCTCTTGACTGGACTGACCACCTCTCTTGACTGACCACCTCTCTGGACTGACCACCTCTCTGGACTGACCACCTCTCTGGACTGACCACCTCTCTGGACTGACCGTCTCTCTGGACTGACCGTCTCTCTAGACTGACCACCTCTCTAGACTGACCACCTCTCTTGCCTGACCACCTCACTTGACTGACCACCTCACTTGCCTAACATCTCTCTTAGAGGATTTTAGTCTTAACCACCTAAGAGAACACTTCTGTGATCAATATCACGTGACTCAAGTGACTACCACGTGACTTACCATAATCATAAGAGGATGGTTACTCTTTCTTTCCAGTTGCTTGGTTGCCTCTTCTTTCATTGTTTCATCATCAATCATCTGGAAACCAAACTCGGACCTCTCCATCGGGACACTCATTAAACTTCCTGTCTCAGATCCAGCGCTACTTCCGCTGCCACTGAGTGCGAACCAATCAGCGTACACGTCCTCCAGGAATTCGTAATTTAATTCGACCTTGTAGTCATAATGATAGACTGGTAAGCCATTGTCGGTTACACACTGGTTTAAAACGATCTCAGCGACATCTGGTCACAAGAAACAAGAGCACTTCAAGTTCTCTTTTGCTCAGCCTAAGCCTCGACTGTGTATAAAATATTTAAAATTTTTTGCAGCAAAAGCTGATGCATTGTAGTTTGATTTGTAAAAATCAACATGTGAAATGAGTGTTGTATGCAGAAGAATAGTGAATGTAGTGGTAGTGTGTGAGTGAAAGTGGGCCAAAATATTGAAAAGTAAAGAGAGCTAATGCTTGTATCCCACTATAAGAACAGATTATAATAACTATTATTTATTATTATGATAATGATGATGATGATGGTGATGGTGGTGGTGGTGGTGGTGGTGGTGGTGGTGGTGGTGGTGATGGTGGTGGTGATGGTGATGGTGATGGTGATGGTGATGGTGATGGTGATGGTGGTGATGGTGGTGGTGGTGGTGGTGGTGGTGATGGTGGTGGTGGTGGTGGTGGTGGTGGTGGTGGTGGTGGTGGTGGTGGTGGTGGTGGTGATGGTGGTGGTGGTGGTGGTGGTGGTGGTGGTGGTGGTGGTGGTGGTGATGGTGATGGTGATGGTGGTGGTGATGCCTGATGGTGGTGGTAATGGTGGTGGTGATGGTGGAGGTGGTGGTGATGGTGGTGGTGGTGGTAATAGTGGTGGTGGTGATGGTGGTGATGGTGATGGTAGTGACGATGAAGATGGTAGTGGTGCTGGTGGTAGTGGTAGTGCTGGTGCTGGTGGTGAGTTATGATGGTCGTAGGTGGTAAATGCCTGGGGTTATCGTGGTGGTGTTCATTAACAACTAAGTATGTTCTTAGTATGTTTACAACTCAGTCCCTGCCCCAGTCTACACTCGGTCATGATCGAATACATATGGCAATTCTGTGCGATGTCGTGGTTGTGGGTGGTGAGTGATTGTTGTTGTCGTGATGCTCTTGGTGTTGGTGTTAGTGTTGTTGCGGTAGTGTGTGATAAGTATTTGTTGTTGTGGTTGTAATGGTGGGTGGTGTGGGTGGTGTGGGTGGTGATGGTCGTCGTCGTCATGTTTATAGTATAGTTATAGTGATAATAGTAATCATCCATGTTTCATAAAGATGTATTGTTACTAGAACCCCACCAGAGCAATTGATAGCTGCTTATGGCTGAGATATTGATGTTGAGAGTTAATTCGTAATTATTGCATTAAATAACATCTTCCCTTCCGAGTCATTTCCCGCTTTCCTCTAGCTTGGCCAGTTTGTTCTTTTTTTAAACCAATTTCCTGGTCAGTGGGCGAAATCTTCTTATCTAGTTGACGTAGTATCTCCTATCCATCTATGATATCTGGCATCCTGTTTTCGCATCTTGTTCAATCCCTAGGTCATTCATTGTAATTATGCACTGTCTATTCGTTGTAGTCATATATTTAAATTGCCAACAGAATACAGCTGCTCAGAGAAGGTTCTGGAGAGTTCTGTTGTCGAAATTCCGGCACGTCCAGATTCACGTCAATAATTTTGCCTCGAGACATTAATAATTCAGTTCTATACAACTGTACGATTTTCGAAAAGTCCTTCAAACTAAAGGAGTTTCTAAACATTTCCTGCAACGCTTATGCCATCTCGCGTGAGACAACAGTCACCCCCGGTAAACGAGGTCGAGATGATCAGCAGCACGTGAGAGAAAAGAAACCACCAAAAAAAAAAAAAAAGATTAACGAGATTAAAAATCAATAGCACGCGAAGAAAAATAACCAACAATACGGTGTATAACAAGCTTCTTGTCGACCCAGGATTTGATTTTTATCCACAGTACAATCGGTTAATTACAAGTGATTTATTTAGGACAGTATTACGGAGGCATTGTCGGTAGACTACTGGAGCGTTGAAAGGCTGAAGTTTTTAAAAAGCAATTAGGTCGCACTTCAGGCTATGTCTATCAGGTTAAGAAACTACCTTTTTTTGGGGGGGAGGGGGTATCTCTTAGACAAGCTAGTAAGGATTTAACACACATTCACTACCATAGGCCTTTTTTGAGATAGAAAAACAAGGTGCATTGTGGTCTAGCTTGGGTACAAACAACACTATATAAGGCATGGTGAACAATAGATATACCCCGCAAATCATCTGGATTGGATTCCCCTTTTTTCGTAGTATCCCCCCTTTTCTTGCGATGAATAATGCTAAACGTACAGATAAAATGATACTCTTTCAATTCATGGAAGCCATGTTTTCCGATGCTCTATTAGCCAATCAGAACGCGTGTTATATCGTTATTTTATAAAACTATTTCGGGTTTTTTTTTCTTTCTTTTTTTCTTTTGCCTACATGTTATGTCGCACGCTCCTTTTACTGCAAAGAAAACAGGATTTGACAGACGAGAAACCAAGGATTTATCCTAATACATCCGCTCTAGAGGATCAGACGCTATCGTGAACTGTGTAACAACATCCGAGAAGCAGATGTCGAGAGTAGCTTCAGACACAGATGAATACTTTGTACATATTCATTGATTCTGAAAATTCTCCATTTTATAAAATAGCAGCCCAGAACACCCTAATAGTGTCGGCTTTACTCTAAGTCAAGAGATTGCCCGCCTGATTAATTTCGTAGATCAGATCGAAAGTTTATCGGTAATCTTGAGATAACGATCGATAAATTGTCGCGTGCGAACTCGAACAATTTTCGGCCATATTTCTTGATCTTAATCAGACTCGGTCATCCGATTATCAAAAATTTAGAGTTTGTTTTAGAGAACAGAAAAAACCCGAATAAAAAGAAACTGCAGATTAAGAACTTCCAGAAGAAATTTGGCAGATAAAACACCCATTCTATAGTAACCTATTCAAAACTGATGGAGGTTCTTTTTTGCGGGTTGTTACTGTATTTTCAGTTGATAAGAGAGCGTTCATAGACAGCAGAAAAACAACAAGGGCGCTACCTTCACGATTTTTTCATTTAACTGGAAGTGATACGCCAAAACTATAAGCGTTTCATTTAATTTGTTTCACTGTTGCTCCAAACTTGTGACAAAATCTTGTCGAACTAGAGTAAAGCTACTTGGAGATATTCACGAAAATGTCAGTTTTTCTGCTGATCAAAATTTCATCTCTCCCCAAGAACAAGGCGTTATATCTCAAAATCGTATTCACTAAATTTTGGTCAAATTTGATATTTTGTTCTTTGGCTCCAAAAGAGCGTGTTAACAAAATATTGAACTTTAATACGGATAGATGTCCTTATAACGAAAGAAATAAAATGGTTTTTCTGCTCTGTCGCGCCTTCATAATTTATGTAGAGAGGGCCTTCCTTTTATTGGAATCCCTTCTGCCACAAGTTCTTAGTTATTCTATTCCACCCCACCCCACCCCACCCCCCTTACATGTGATATCCCGCAAACACTGCTACAAAACCATAACCCATTTTCCTTGTACCTTCTCTTACTTTCGGGGAAATTTTCAACAGCCCCCCACCCCCCCCCCCCCAAAAAAATCTACTGCTGAAACATCATGCCCCCCCAAAAATCATCATAGTCCCCCTCTAGATAAATTATGAACAACCCCCAAGTACGAAAAATAACACCAAGAGTTTCTTTGTATAGAATTCTAAAAGTTTAAGAGCAAAAGGACAGTGTACAGTATAGGTTAGGTTTGTATACTTACGGACTTACATTTGATTAATCTTTTTGTGTGGATAAGAAACACTCAGAAATACTAGACAAGCAAGTTAAGTTCCAAAACGGTTCGAGCACTATAATCCCACGCGGAGAAATCTCTGAAACAGATTTTTTAACCTAGGCATAGCAGTAGTCGACATTGTAAAGGGTTGGCCGTGTCCCCAAGAAATGGGAGCCTTACGCAGCTTTTAACTCGCGGTTCTTTCAACAACCAAGATGAGCGCGAATTCCAGGCCAGCTTTCCAGACAAAAAAAAAATGAGATCAAATATTAAAAAAGGTTAAAATGCATTTTTATTGCGCTTGTTGATTTAAAAGAACGCCCCGTAAAACTAAGAACTTTTTGGAATTATCAATTTACGTCGAAATTTTATTATCGTCAAACTTAAAAGCATTTCCCGCACAAAATCCTCAGTAGATTTTGCCACCGACTAAAGACTAAAGAAACTGGTTACAAGTGAAATGTCTTTTGGCAAAAAAAGAATTTTTAAGCGTCTTATGGCGTTGGTTTTTAATATAGTAATACAATAGTACTGAATGGTAATAGCTTGTCGAACTGGGACGTACCGTTCTCCATTAGGGGTTACGTGTGGCATTTCCTGCCATGTGAGATTGGAAGAGTAGCTCAAAAAGTCAAATTGATAAAAATTACTAAAACGCAGAGGACGAAAAATACTAGACATACGATATTTTGTTTACTTTGAATCCTAATTTTGGAGCTTTTTTTCCTTCGAGTGATTTTGCCCAGTTTAGAAGACATTGGTGATGTTCAAGCGTAGAAAATCATTAGCAGAAATGATTCGCAGTTAAATACTATAAAAAGTCGTTTGCCCTCTGGCTTTAGTTTACCGTGGAAATAATAAGGGTCACAGCGTGAGCCCTACGTCCGAAGCATTTCAAGAACGGAGCATGAAACAGTCGACTTGCCGGGCTGGCGACACGATGGCGGAGAATGACTAAGGAGTCACTTAATCTTTGTTACGAAGAATTAAGAATATTCCTTATTAGGTAACACATCATTGACCCTGGTTAATGCTTGAAGAACTGAAGGGTTTTTTCTTCCTTTTTTTATTTTCGTTTTCTTTTC
>JAAAQI020137583.1:0-12552 GCA_011800005.2 Stichodactyla mertensii
CATGAAAATATAGTCCTAGACATTTCATAAGTGATATAAAGTATTCGCGATCAACCTTTATGGGCATAAAATGGCTCACCTACAGCTCGCCATTTTAAATGCCCATAAAGGTCTCCAGCTCATACTATTGAAGTTCCAGTAGTTTTTTGTGGGTTGACGTGGTAGTCATTAAATTAACACGTGCCTTCAAATTATATTTTTAATAATTCCCAAGCTTTCAGTCTAAGTGACCATCTTCAGGGCAAGAAATGTGTACAATAACGTTCAACGTGTAAAAACTACACACAAAAGCAAAACAATGTGCACAAGATTGCAGTAATGGATGAAATGGATGATGCACATGCTAGTAAAATATGCTCAAGCTCACAAATCAATCTGATTTTCAGGCAGAATTTTCCCTTTGTCCTTGTCACTGTAAATATAACATTCTCATTTGAAGGAATAAAATAACATGCCTCCAACCATTTTTGCTGATGCCATCAAAATAACAATTGATAACTGAATAAAAACCTGAGATTAAGAATGATACTTTCAAGTACGAAGAACATAAATTTCATTGTCATTTTATTAGTGTTTATTTTTTACTCACATTGTGTTTGAGCCATTTTTGCAGTGTCTCCACTATAACGAACAAAATTATCCCCAGAATATGTGACCCTGTATGGCAAACAAGATCAAAATTACCCAGTTATCCAATACCAGTAATTTCATGTAATTCAGACACTAATTGCATTTGCAAAGGTTTGCTTTTAATTCATAATTTCATAAGAATAAGTTGACTGCAAGTTGCTCATCTCAGGGGGGTGCACAGCCCTTGTACCCCTCCCCTGGATCTGCCCATGTGTATTCTTAGGAGATACTGAATTCCATACCTTTCAGATAACCCCATCAAAGGGCATAAATGTCAGTACTATTCAAAAATGTACCCTCCTTAGATCTTCCCACCCCTTCTTCTCCAATGCTATAGGGAGGTACATGTATAATAGATATCTTCTGAAACTACATGACTTTGTAATATGAATTGACTGGCCAACTTACTGCTTTGCCTGATCTTTCTCTTGAAATGGATTCTCCCTCATGGAACGTGTTTTGGGATCATAGTAGGCAGAGTTTAAATCAAGATTGTACAAATACTAGAAAATAAAAGAATTAATGAATTTCATTGTAAATATTTTTTGAAATAAACCAGGCAGGCAGTCAACAAGGAAAACTGGGGCAAAGCAAAAGAAGCTGGAAGGTAAAGTACAGAGACAAAGACAGCACAAAGACTTCTAGGACAGTACAGGGATAGGACAGTAACAGCTGAAAGAGAACAAAGACAAGCTCCAGGGTGCATGGATAGAAGATGTTAAACAGTTCCTGCATCATTTACAGAGACAGTATTTCCTAACCTTCGCAGTATCCTCGCGAATCCTGAGATTTCTAACAGTTGTTCGTCTGAAAACAATTCATCAGTTTCTTAACATAACATGAATTGTTTAGCATATGACATACATTTCAGTGTGCAATTCTAAATGATGCCAGTAACACAAAATACAGTGGTGGCTGTCTCAATTCCAGGTAACCAACAGATTGCAGTTAGAGCAGATATTATCAGGAATCTATGCCACAAGACTTACCTTTTAGTGTCAAACTTTTGTCCAGGCATGTCAGCTTTGTCAGCGTATTTATCTTCATCCTCGTCACTATCATACTCCTACATTAAAACAATCATTTCAAATGACAAGGGAAAAAATCTTTATGTGAATACTCCTGATGTTCACTTTGGCTTCTTAAGGTAGTTCCGGACTCTTGGATTTCGTTAATGAATTTTCTTTAAAATTCCCTCATTTGAAGATAATGGTTAGGCAAGTCAAAAACCGAGAAAAAAAGAGGGGGTCACCGTATTGGTTACTGAGCTATAAGATGTCGTAAAAGTAGGTATTTTCGATGATTCGCAGTGATTTTGCTCAAAAAGGTCGTATTCAAAATAGTCCAGAGATTGTGAATGCTTTCAGCTACCAAAAGCAATAGACTGTTTCCAATGATAGCTGGAAGGTTAATCTAACATTTTATGTAAGAAAACTCCTCCAATCCATTATAAATATGTTTAAAAGTGAATTCTAGAAGCAAAATTCCACGCAAGAGCCTCGAAATGAGTACAGGGTTGTAAAAATGTGGAAAATCGACGATGATCCTGTCAATAGACATAGTATTTTTACTTTCTATAAAGTAAGAATATTAGATGAGGTTTTGAAAAAAAAAGAAAAAAAGATGGGTCACCAAACTAACTAAGGAGCTACAAACGGAAAAACCCAGAAAATAACAAGATTTTTAGTGTTTCCAAGTGGGACTGGGATCTGGTTGCCTTAAAGACCCCAATTTATCATTATGTGTTTAGTTTGAAGGTTAAAAACTGAAAAATGACATATTTTCGTAGAAATGGACTTTCTAAGCTATGCCGGTTTTCAAATTATTTTCTAAAATATCTGTGCAAGCGAGATGCACAGTAGCAAGGGTATGGAACTACCTTAAGACTGTAATGCATACAATAACATACATGTACATGCAGCAAGTCTAAGAATTGAACAACGTGGAAGAAAGCAGAATCTCCTACATGTTTAATTTCTTATGTCAAAATGAAAAGGGAAAATAACATAAATTTTGCCACTCCCCCCCCCTTAATAATTATAGTTTATACAGTGGAAATACCTAGTGGATTAGGAAAAGAAACACACCTTTTCAGAGGGTCGACCTTTGGCAAGTTCTTCCTCAAGCTTCTCTCCTTTCAAATGTTGTTTAGCCTGAAATTAAAATCAAAATTGATAGATAATTATTAATCTTTAATGAATTAATGCATTCATCATCTCCACCATTTTGCATTTCTCCACCAGTAATCTAAGTCTTGAAAGTACTATCTCATTTCAGAATCAATTCTTACCAATTCTATTTTATCGTATTCTTTTGCAATCTTTTTATGCTCATCAACATCATACCCATTCCATCTATAACCAAAAATAAAACTTAGGTTCAATGACATCACATGGTACCCAGACAGGAATAAAAGATCCACAAATACACTGATAATTTATGCAACAAAAGTCCAACTATCATAAATGATCCGCATCTACTACAGGGTTCCCAGTAATTGGGTATTCACAGAGAGACAAGAAAATGTAACTAGAGTGTCCAGAAATCTGCAAAAGAGTAGTTTTTGAATGACTTTGTATAATGGTGTTGAGTCAGTCACAGTATGCGAGGTTATGGCACATCCACATGATCATACAGCAACTGCACTAGACATCATATAACTACCTGTCTCTTTTTCCATCATAATCCAGTTTAAGGTCTTTTTGGTAAAATTCATCTGGTCTTAAATCTTCACCTGTGAAGCGAGCACCAACTCGACGTGGCCTCTGTAGATTAACATAACATAATGGACCAAATGGGGGAGGGTCTTTATTTTTCATGCAAACTCCAAGGGGAGGGTCACAAAAATCTGTGCAGGCCTTTGAGGGGGATCATATCGATTGATGTAAGATATTATGTGGGGCAACAATTTTTCTGCAGTAGTAAAAGGGAGGACCTCTTTAAAACATGCACATCAAAAGGAAAAACCCCCAACCCCCCTTTAATTAATTACATGTACCTGTCCCCAAGATGGCAAAATGAGTCACAATTTATCAACTCTTTTGTATTGGTATCAATTCATTTGATCCTGATAATAATGATATATAATATAAACAAGAATAATCGAAACAGTATAATAGTCCAACCTCTACACAGTCTTTTTTCTTGTGGGTCATAGCACCACAGTTAGCGCATGCTCCTTTTCTAAATTTCAAAGGTGCTTGAGCCTGCAGGAAGCAATAATAATAAAAATGCTGACTATTGTGTAAATAAAAAGATACAATGTAATTATATCAGATGGCACAAACTTGAGGCATTACTCACGTCATTAACTCCTCTCTTGTACCATTCACTTATGCCATCAAACTTCTTCTGTTTGTCTGCTTGTGGCCGTTGATGTTTGAGAGTTGGTCTGCAATGATGAAAATAAAATGGTTTATAAGGGAGGCAGTCTACAAATGTGTTGGCCTCTCACCAATGTTGAAGCTCACATTTTGAGTTCTGTGGTTCAAGCCCAGAGTGCATTCAATGTTTTTGCAGAGTTTGTTTGATGTGTTGTTCTCTCCCTTGCCACAAGGGTTTTTCTCCAGGTTCTCCAGTTTTCCTCCCTCCATAAAAATCAACATGTGAGTTGAATGTTGTGTGCATAGAATAGTAAATATAGTGGTAGTGTGTGTGAGTGAAAGTGGACAAAATAAAAACTACAGTGTAGTGTAAGCTAAACTGTATCCCAATATAAAAAGGCTATTTATTTATTTATTTGTATAGAGAGAAAAAAAAGAAGAGTCCAAATAATGATAACAAAAAAGATTTTACAAGAGAGGGTAGGTAAAAGGTACAGGTCATTTATTTTACTTCAAAAGTGCAGGAAGTACTTGTCTAATTCTCCCAAGCCAGGGGCTCACGTATACAGCATTTGGAGGTGTACCCTTTACCCCTCTCTCCATCAGTATTCCATTTTACAGGTATTTAAAACTAATGAAAGCTAGATTGAATTGAGAGAAGTTGTAACAAGGATGTGAGGCCAGTGGGAATCAAACTCAGACCTCTTGCATAGAAGACAGCACACTAACCAACCATGCCATCCTTGCTCCTAAATACCATGTGAGATGTACTCACCCTGTAGTCCCATAATACCATGGAGTACTTGATATATACTGAGGAATATGAGGATTAATATCCCTGCAAAAAAGGATGACAATATATCAATATATCAACTATCAGTATATAACAACAACAAGCATACAAAGAAGGGGACAAGGCAATGTGACTCATTTAGTTCTCAAGAAAAAACTGTTTCAGCTGAAAGGCATAGGTTTCCAGTAGAATTCTCTTTAGTGGATAAACTGTAAGCCAAGTGATCCATAACATAATTTATCGTATTGAATCTTGTAACCTCGTTGAAGTCAGTAAGCATAGATATTATCTAAGTCCAAACAATTTGGAAAGAACGACGAACTATATATGTTAGAGAACAACCTCCTGCTTAATAGGCCAACTGTGATAATTGTCTTTGTATAATTAAGGATTATAACATCATATCTCAAAGAAAAGAAGTTCATAATCCTACGAAATTTCTTGAAGTGATTGTCAAATCGTTCAAAACGAAGTCACATCGAAAACGTCTGAAATTTTGCGAATTGTATAAATTCTACAGCAGTTACAAGGCATTCTTACCTTCCCTCTTCATCTTGGAGAGCAGGAGCAGTACCAGCTTTTCTTGCTTCTTCTAATTCCTTCTCTTTTCTCCAGTCTAATCGTGTTTTTTTCTGTGGTTCTTTTGATATCGCAGCGTCCGCCATCTTGTTCTCTTCTTGACCCACAATCCTTCGAGTGAACGGTAATAACCACCAGGGAGGGGTGGGTAGGGAATCATTTAAAAAAAAAATTATTTAACTTTTTTGCTTTTTCATTTAATAATTTCATAAAGATGTGATAAAGTCATTGAAAAAAAAGTGTATATTCTATGGTGTAAGAGTAAAAGATTTCTCAATCATTATTTTAATTTTGCCACTAATTTAAATGTCAAAATGTTTTTAAAAAATATCCAAAGAAAAAAAACCTAAGGCATTGACAAAGCAGAAAATGCAATTGAATACGTATCGCTATATCGTTGAAAAATGCTTAAGTTAGAATTTTAAAAACTATTCATTTTATTTTTTAAATCCATTTATAGCCCAGATGGTTTAGTCGACTGAGAAGCGTCTGAGATGAGTGGCTGGTTTTTGACAAGCAAAAATAGTACAAGAACAAAGCAAACAAAACTTATTTTAGTTAAAAAAGGATTGCTTTTTAATTTTTAAAAACTGTTTTTTGGGAAAAAATTATTATTTTTTGTGGGGGAGGGTGAAGGTAAGACAAAGCACAAGCCACCCTACCCTGAATACAAGATTTCTATCAATGGTAGCGAGGCTGTACTTTCCTGCACTTCCGAGTTTCCAAAATGGCGCAACACATGCTCAACCAAATGTACCTAGTTTTAGCCAGTTTTCTCCTCCTATTCACAGAATTATTAGCCGATCCCGAAGCTCAAGGAAGCTATCTCAAAAGGGAACACTCGTTAATAAAACCATACCAAGGTAAGGCGGAGAAAAATCGGGACTTCCTGTTGTGTTTGTTGAACAAATTAACTTTCACGAGTAGTTTACTCTAAATTAACATTTCTCACCTTTTGATTACCCGATTTTTGGTGTCCAGAGCATTTCTATGATTTCGAATTGTTTACTTTTGTTTAAGAGTTGATGTATTTATTTTAGATTCATATGATATTAAATTTTCATTTGTGCTTTTATTAAAGCCAAACCTGCATAAGGTTAATTTAAACAAGTGATTCTGTTATCATTATTTTCATTATAAAATATACAAAACTCCTTTCCTTATCATCAAGAATCATTTTTTATATTTATTTTTTTAAGTCCCATCTTTATTATATTTGTAACCAAGAGTAAAAATCTTTGCAGAAAACGAAGTTTTTGAAGCTGGTGGCTTTATGGGTCACATCTATTTTTGAATTTTTTCCTTTTTTAACCATCCACACTCTGACTGTTCTTTACATTTTTCTATGTTCAGCCTCATGAATTTAGTAATCCTAATAAATTATTTTTTTATGTGAAGTACAATCCATTGGGCAACATGTGTAGTTTAATAGTAAACAGTGAATGTAACACGGGAAAAATTTTTCATTTTTGACCCACACATATTTAGCAGACAAATCCCAAAATTCAAATTTTTAGCAATTTCAATGAATTTGCATTGCATATCAGTTCACTTTTCAGTGCAATATAAGTAGGAGCACATGTCCTACTGTCCAAAGTCTACACACTGCTGGGTCTATATCATGCTATGTGACAATTGAACTTGTAATTTTGATGTGACAAAACAAGAAATCATGGTGCTTGTTGTCATAGCGAAAGAAGTGAATCTGGGACAACTGATTCAGTGTTTACATCTGTTTTGTTTACCAATTTGGTATACATGGCTTGTAATCATTCCCAGGAGAAAATAAGATAACAAAAGAACATGGCATCTACGCTGGATGATATAGCAAGAGAATTCATTGAAAATCTTTGTTAAGTTCATCCAACATGGCTGTCTCTCCGAGCCACTTTGATATCCTTAAGTTTGAGTGATCCGCTCCCACCCTAAACCACCCCACCCCCAAATTACGACTGTGTTTTTCATGATGGTCTCCCAAAAAAAAACAGCACCATCACTAGTAACCTCTCCCTGATAAAACATAAATAATCCCTTGGAATGAAGAATGACATATCTGTGTTTGTGATGAGAAACTTAAATTGCTTTTCAGGTGGGGGAATAACTATTCCAGACTGGGATCTAGGTGGAAATACATTTGTCTCTAATGAATTTATAAGACTGACTCCTGACCATCAGAGTAAAAGAGGATCTCTCTGGAATAATGTTGTAAGACTATTAAAATTATTCAGCAAAAGGATGTTTTCATGATTGCATCATTTTAGTACCATTCCCAGAATGCTCTGTCAAAATGCTTTGGTATTCAGATTTTTTCTACTCTCCTGGGAATAAAAAGATAATTGGTAAAATTTGCCTGACAATAGAAGCCACTCAAAACATTCTGGTAGTGGTAGTGAATTACACCATCATGCAAACAACCTATTAAGTTTCATAAATTTAAATCTAATACACAAATGTTCGCTATCTTTTCCTGCCTGAGAAATTATTAGGAGGGTGAATTAACATGGTAGGAGATTTCCACATAGCCTTTGTATAAATTTGAAATAAGTGCAAGCCTGAGAACAGTCTTTTCTCTTTGTTATTTAAAACTGTGATTGTTTTCTTTTTCAGCCTTGTTATTTACGCAACTGGGAGATGTTAATACACTTTGCCGTTCATGGTCAAGGTACAACCATGTATGGGGATGGTTTTTCTTTCTGGTATGCAAGAGATAGATTAAGAGATGGTAAGTTACTTTATACCATTATAGTTTTAAATTATCTTGTGAAATCAGTCATGCTTGTAGTCATGTGACCTACATGAATTCATGTGAAGTCAGTTGTGATCTAGTTGTGTGATATCAGTTGTTTGTTAGCAGTTATAATTTCATCAGTCTTGACCAAATGTTAAATGTATAAATGTATCAATGTGATGTTCCCCGATAGGTGAAAGGCCACTAGCTATTCCAGGACCAGTCATTTAACAACAGTACTATTAAGTAATATCAGTGATATTTGACAGATTTAGCATGAAAGATGACATGACCTCAAGACGATGGCGCATGCATGAAAAATAACATTGTCTTCTAGGTTCATGTTCTCTAAAAATGAGGTTCTGTTGAGGATGGTGCACCAAGAAAAAGAATGCACTTGCACCATCCTCTGGAGGTTGCATTGTCTTTACTAAATCTGCTTATTGATCTTGTAACAGCCCCAATAATGTGCCATTAATTGTTTAACATAACCATTCTGTCATTTTGTAAAGCCAAAAATATGATCTAATTTGATCTTTATTTCCTCACACATTAGGGCCAGCCTTTGGAAGTAAGAGTGATTTTTATGGTCTAGGAGTATTTCTTGATACCTACAATAATCATAACGGAGAGCACAGTGTGAGTAACCCTTGAGAAAATTGCCATTGATTCCATGAATTATTTGATTAGTAAGTCAAGTTGTGTGGGATGGTACATAACATCCATCAATACCAACTAATTATTGTCTACGTCATGCCCAAACCAGAGGTATAATACCTTCAACTGTCTTTCATTTACTCACTAGAAGATGACTTCCACTCAGTTTGTTGAAATGTACCACCGCCAATCTTTCTCAATACTACACTCACCAGGACAATCACATTCCACAATCAACATCTGTCTTGTTTGAAATATAAATTCAGTACAAGGAATGTATAAGTAGATCTGATGATTTAGTTTTTGATTACTTTTTTCCCATAGCATGAACATCCATATATTTCTGCAATGGTTGGTAATGGATCCAACCTTTATGATCATGACAGAGATGGAACGCACAGCCAAGTGGCTGGATGTTCTGTAAGTTTACTTCATCCTTCTCCTTGTCTGCAGTTCTCTACAGTAGATCTTTTCAAAATCATACATTGTTAGGGTGCAAACTAAAGATTCTATTTAAGACCTCGGCAGGGCTGGGCTGTATGAGCTCTATCCATCCCTCCCCCCCCATCACCCAGTCAATACTTGCCTCTGAGTCACTGTCCAATGGTAATTTTTTTCATAGGCTCAGTTCCGGGGTCAGGAACATGAAACATTTGCTCTTGTCCGTTACTTAGGTGCACAGGAGCGACTAACAGTAAGTCTTATCTTAGATACCTTTAAATTAGCATGTAGCCACATATAATCCGCACAAATGAGATCTATAGTTTTAGTCCTCTTTTCAATTTATAGCCATGATGTTTCAGAAAATATCCACCAACAGGGTTTTCATCAGGTTTTGATATAATAGGAAAAGATTATGAACTAGCCAGAGAGTCAGGAGACATTTTATATATAATACTAAGCTTAATGAATGGTAATTTTAGCCTAACAATTTTGATCAGTTACTGGAGCATCTCCAATCTCTAGAACTTAATGAAAACCCTGCAGGACAATTCCCAAAGCAATAATTGTTTCAATCTTCCATTTTTTTTCAGATATTGACTGACGTGGAGGGTAAAGGAGAATGGAGGGAGTGTATTGATGTAGTAGGAGTTAAACTACCAACAGGGCTGTACTTTGGAGTGTCGGCAGCCACAGGGGAACTTGCAGGTTGAGTACCACATGCGTGTACTATATGCAGTAAATACCAGTAAATGAAATGGTCACTTGATTGAATCCATGGCTGTTCAAGAATTCTTTTTTTTCACAAGTGTGGTATTCTTTTTTTGGCCTTTTCTTCTTTACCTGCATTGGCAGCCAAATCCTTTCCCAGATGTACCATCTATTCAGGGCCTATCTTACTGTCTCTTTTGAACCATATTTTAGCATGTATTTTTACATCATGTCCTGTTTCCCTCAAATCCCAGTCCTTAGTGTTAGCAGGCTATGACATTTTTCTATCTTTTTTGAAGTCATCTTCCACTCCAACTCTCCCATAAGATCTTTAATTTCTCACCATAAGTTCATTCTCCCATCTCATTAACTCCCATTTTCACAAAATACAGTTTTTCTCAAAGTAGTTTTGATAATAATTTTCAATTCCAGATAATCATGACATTAAATCCATGAAACTTTATGAAGTTGAAATCCCTGAACAAGCTGATAAAGACGAAAAGAAAGATGGCGAACCAGTAGATTATGCTCAGATATTACCATTTGCTGATGGAGCTGAAAAATACAGAGGTAGTTCAGAATTTCTTTTTCATTCCTTTCCTTTTCTTTTCTCACTTTTTTATTTTTATCTCCTAGTAGTACAAACCCTGTTGTGGTCTATTTTCTCTTTGCAGAAAAGGTTTTCATTTTGGTTTTCAGTTTTTTTTTCTTTTCTTTCTTTTCTTTCTTTTTCATTCTGACATCCACTTGTGTTTCTGAATGAGTAGATTACCCAAAAGAAAGTTTGTTATTCTCACCTCAAATGTCTTTTTCATTTCACTTATGTAGTACAGGGACCAAGTCAGGGGAGGGTTGCAGTGAGTGCACACACACACACACCCCCCCTCCCACCCCGAGATGAACTACTTACAGTCTATTATGGATTTAATATTATTCACTTTTGGTGCTCAAGTCTCAAACATAAATGACGCCCCCCAAAAAAATCCTGGAGGTGCACCCCCCTCAAAATCCTGTAGCCCTTATGTATTATCTTTTCCAGAACATGTAGAGGATGCCAAAGGAAGTCTCTCATCCCACACCACCAGAGTCTTTTCATTCTTCAGTATTTTTCCTTTTCCATTCTTTCTGTATTTCTTTTTTTTATTTCACTAATTTCATATTTTCCAGAACATGTTGATGACCCCAAGGGAAGCTTCTCATCCCGCACCACCAGGGTCTTCACCTGGTTCTTCTGGTTTGCTGTCATTGTCTGCATCGCCTGTGGAATTGGTTTCTATATTTATCAGAAACAACAAATTGATTCTAGAAAAAGATTTTACTAAATTCACCAACACTAATGATGGACCTCTTGCCTGCAGTATTGACAAAACAAAAGGAAAGGAATCGCACCATTTTCCCGCTTGCTGAAGTGAAGTGCAACTGTATGATTCCATGATTTATATTTCTTGGAGAAAAAATGATCCACAAAGATTTAAAACGGCAAATTACTGATAGTAAGAGCGCTACTCGAGGGTAAATCGCAAGTCGAACTTACAAGTAAATCTCTGATGCAAACGATACGCGACTTGTCGCTTGGAGCCGACGTAGTGAAATGTGGCTGTATTTTTTAAAGTACCCGTTTTCGCGGATTTCTTCTTGCGACTTCTCGTGCAATTCTGGTGACAACAAACCACAGGCTTACTGTAGTATGCCCTGGGAAGCTGCTTTATTCTTATCCATGTGACGTACAGTCTACCAGTCTCTGCGTTAAAAGTCGTGCGACGAAAAATTGGAACGCGCTCTCTTTCTATTGTAAAAGTGTGGTATACGGGCAACAAATTCGTGCAACTTGTTCATGCAACATTGTTGTGTTGCAGAGAATATAGCACAACGTCAAGTGCAGTTCATCTCGCGTCGTCACATCAAATCATTAACTTTTCAAAGCTTAGTTTAACTCAAATTCGTGATGTAACGCAGTGATTTTAACAGAGAATACGGCAGACTTTGAATGTCGGCTGGGACATCCTTCATGGTAATACATATATTTTTAAGAGTTAAGCGTCGTCGTATACTACCCCTTTAGGCAACAGACAAGCTAGGAGACAAGCCACAAGGATATGCCGAACGGAAAACAATAGATGTAGGGGCTTTTTTTTGAAGGAGTTCTAGCTGATTTGATTATTCCTATCCACGGCGACAGACTGCTATCGTATCCCTGTGACTTTTCTCCTAGATAGTATAAGGAAATGTTTTAGGCACAGCTTACCTAACACTAAAACTTTCTTGAGGGACCCTTTGTTGCAAGCTATAAATTTCTTAAAGCGCAAAATGTTCGTAAATTTAGTTTTCAAAGTGATTGATAATAAACAGCTTAATAAAGAAATCTCTGATTTGTTATTGGTCTTATGCGTTGCGCAAATCGATGTTTGAGGTGTGGTCAGTGGGAAAAGTAGCCACGGTTAAACATAGGCCACAAGTACGCAAATCAACGCGTCCTGTGAGAGGGAATCGACTGCGTGTTCCAGGAACATAAAGGTGGTGTTACACGAGACGATTCGCAACGATTCTTCGCGCAACGATGTTGTGCGAACGTGTTCCGCGAAAATTTTTCTCGTGTAACTTGGCATGCGGGAAAGAAATAATGGAAAGTTATAGTGCTTGGAAAGGAGGTTATTCCGGGCGAAAGACCCTTGGAAATAAATTCGGAAAAA
>JAAAQI020137594.1:0-12543 GCA_011800005.2 Stichodactyla mertensii
ATCATAATCCATCATCATCATCTATCATCATCATTGAACTCAATGTTTACCTCTCTCAGCTGTGATAGTGAAAGTGGAATAGTAGTTTCATCCAACAGTAATATCTTGTCTTTTTCTGCTCCCATTTCTTCTCCTGTGTGCAAAAACACCCTAAATGGAAAAAAATACAAGAGTAAGAATATCTAAAATAACATTCAACAACGGAGGAGAGAGCAGAGAGGGCAAAACACATGTCTGTTCTCCTTTCCTTTACCATTCTTTCCATTAATTTCAGTGAGCTGTGAAAGCAGAAGTAGTCGTTAAAAAATCAATCTTTTCTTGGTAGGATTTTGTTATTCTGATCTTGAAAGCTTACTTTGGTAAAGATAAAATGGGTGGTTTGGTTTTGATAAGCCCTTGTTTCTTCAACTCTCCTTCGACATCCCCTCCTGCTAAGCACCACAAGTAATGTACTTCACTAAGTGGTCTGTAAGAAAAAGCAAAACAAACAGCTGTTGAAGAAGGAGATGACAATTTATTATTAACAAGAAGTGATGGGTTCATGATCAAGCCAGGCTATGATCAAATTTTGTTAAGAAGACAAATTATTTGATAGAAGCAAAAAAAAAACTTGACAAAATTGAGATTTTACCTTTTTGCTAGATGGTCTTCATCTTCTGGACCTGTTACAATATATAAGAAATTCCAAATACAGCACAGTGAAAATACTGTAATATGACATGATTAAATAAATGGCAAGCCTGCAAATATGGCACCCAACACTGAAGTTGTGGAGCAGCTATGGGACAAGCTTTCATAAAGAGGGGGCTGTAGTTCATTCCACCATCAGAGAGTAGGTAAGCGGCATTGAAGGTTCTATCCAGGATTTCCATTTGATAAGGAGACACACTGATTCAATCATCACCTTTCCTCAAGGATATGTAAAACTACAATCATGTAGCTTGTCAAATTACTCACCATTCTCTTGGGCTTCTTTGCGTAAATCAGAAAGTTCTATGTCAATGGAGCGATTGATAGCTGGAAAAGGAAGGACACCATTTTCAAGAGAAATCTGAAAATAAAAATACTTTCATCTCATTCAATAGACCTAATCACCTTGAGCATAATGTTTACCCATTTCAAATTACTTGTCATTCCTTCGAGAATATGATTCTTTGTTTGAGGCTCATCAATATTAATGTACCTCTCAAGCATTACCAAGAAACAAAGAATTGTGTTCTCAAGGGAATGAGATGTGATCTGAGATGGGTAAACATTACACCCAAGGTGATTAAGTCTATTACCTGAACAAAGAAAACATGACAAATACAGTTGTTTACTATAATATTGGCTACCTTGTTTTTGTCAAAGTTAGAAAATAATTCATGATTCAGGAGTTCCAGTGATGAAGGTCTGTAGAAAAAATAAAGGATGACATTTATTTAATATAAACACACTGCAGAGACTAGCTAGAGCATTTATATTCACCTGTCAGATGGGTTGACTGTAAGACATGCCTTTAGGAAAGATATCAGCTCAGTAGACAGATCCTGAAATGGTGGCATAAAGAAGTGTTAATTTTAGAGTGTGAAATATGATGAATTCATGACATTCTCTTGAATAGTATTTCTACTAACACTTGGGGAGGTAACCTGTGATTTTGAGTGAGAAGCCAAAATGGGAAGATAATTAAAAGTGATTACCTGTAGTTTTTCTGGAGCTTTGTGGTCATTGATCAAGATATTCAAACAATTTTCAAATGAATCTGAAAAAAAGTCATTTCAGAATTTTTTTAACAATGAATAAACAAAAGATGAATGACAAAATGAATGAATGAATGAATGACAAAATGGATACACATAACTTTATGATTGGATAGATAATGGAGAGACAAAAAAAGGAAGGAATGAAAGAAGGAAGTAACTGGTGAAAGAAAGGGAGGAGGGATTAAAGGAGGAATGGATGAATGGAATGAGGAGAGAAGAAAGGATGACTACTAGATGGATTGGTGGACAGATAGACATAGAAATGAAGAAAGGAAGGAAGGAATTTGAATGGCTGATTGGAAGAATGCTTTTGCTTTCAAATTATTACCCTTTTGTCTCTCAACAAGTGATACAACTTTTGCAAAAACCTTTTCCACCTCATAACACTCATTGACATCCTGCCACAGTTTTCCACACTAAAAAAAGTTGAATTACAGAAAATATAGCTAACAATGTATGGAATTTAAAATCACTGTAACAGTTAAATATAACAGTTAGTAGCATTAATTAGAATGATCTCTATGAGTGAAAATTAACACAGCAAATTCATAACCATGCTATATCCATGTGCTGGACATATACTTTACCATAAATGCAGCTACAGATTGTGAATAGAGGATTTGCGCAAAAACAAAGAGAAGTCATTTCAGCATTATTTCATTTTGTAAGGTGTACATGCCGTAAGTTAGTACTGTACATCTCAAAAATGTACATTTTCCAATCACATGAAACTACATATTGTATTCTTGATAGCAGCTCCAATTGTAGGACATGAGAAATAGTCTTACATACCATAATAAGGTTAAACAGAACCATCCCAAGAGACCATACATCAGTCTGTTTAAAAAAACAGGTTGTAATAAACTTAATACTTTAGGCATATTGGAGCTTTTAATCATTTAAAATGGATAAGTTAACCGACCTTAGGACTTGATGGTCCAAATACTGGTGAAAGACCCGGTCCAGAAGAGACTACTTCAGGTGCAAGATACTTGGGAGACCTTTACAAAAAACAAGCATTGAGAAACATGACAGGTAAAAGTTATATTATAGATGCACGTACATGTAATCTGATGACTAGGAAAATTGTATTTTAAGTGGCTCTTTGAAGGACTCTTACCCAATCGGGAATGCAACAAGTGAGCCACCATCAGTCATGTGATAAAGCCCAAACTTGGTGAGTTTAACCTTGCCCTAAGTAGTAGAAATCAAATATTTTAAAAATTAATTGAATAATATTAACCATAACTACGTACAGTGCTAAAATGTACAGGTTATTTTCTGTGTGGACATTTACATAATTTGGAATATGTATTACATGCATTAACCTTAGGGTCTAGTAGAATGTTGTGTGGAGATATGTTCCTGCTGATGATGCCATGGTTATTCAGAAATGCAAGGCCCTGAACAGCTTCAAACATGATTCTTGTCAGTTCTTCATTGCTGAAAACAAAAAAATTATTGATCAAAATACTGACTCCTTAATCAAATCTTTGCTGAAATAACCCACAAATTTAGTCTTTACCTGAACTTTTGGCCATTATTAATTGCTTTGTACAGGCTATTCTCATAATGTTCTTCAGCAACAATAAGTCTTTCTAGATTAATGACAAAACAAATAAAAAAATCTTTAATCCTACTACTTTCTTTCAGGGATTTTGGAAACACTATATCACCGGTATTTTGGGTAAATTTGTATATAATTGATTGCCTTGGTTGCCCCCTTCCCTCCCCCGCTGGGGCTAAACATTGATAGATGCATAACATAAATCTAAGTCTATAACTCACCGTGCTTGGCCCTTACAATATCTAGATACTGACAGATATTCTCGTGGTACAAACTCTTTAACACTTGAAATCTCCCCATGACTACGATCGAGTTTGGTGTCAAAGGTAGGCCATTAGTGCCACACTTGTCTGTAGGATGTGGAGACGGAATAAACGTCCAAATACCTATCTTTGCTTCGCTTAAGCAACTCATTCTCGAGCTCAATGTCCAAGCAACCTAAAACAGCTTCGTTTAGCTATCTTGTAGAGCTACAAGCGAAGAAATAAATTAATATATGTAAGCCCTGCGATTTCCGGCCGCCATTTTGAAAAATAAAAACCAGCTGAGCGACCTCCTCTTTTACAGAAGGTAGCCTGGCCTTGCACGGAATGTTTCTTCATTTTTTCCGCGAAATTCAGGAACTAAATTTCTTTGAATTTCTGTGAATGACATTACTCTTTAGACCTTTCTTGGCTTCTAAAGGTGTAACACAGGGCTTCAGGTATTTCACGTCGTCGTTTTTGTCGCGATCGACGCCAAGATCCGGAAGATATTTGCACATCAGTCGTTGCCTTGGTTGGACACGTGGAATTAAGGAATATTCTAAAATGGCGGATGTTGATCAGATGGTAGAAGAATACGGGAAGAGGGCTAAAATCGCGGTGGGTATAAGAACAAATGACTATTTAATTTGTCTGTCTATGCAGCAATTATCATTCTCTGTCATTCACTCTTTTGACTTTATTTCATTAACTTTGTTTTACAATTATAAAATATTTAGGAAGATCAAATTCTTTTCTTGAAGAAAAGACTTGAATCTCTCAAGTCTAAAGTCGCTGTACCGGAACAAAAGCCCGTGCAGAATAACCTAACTTCGAGTGAACTGGAAGACTTGGAAACAGAGAATGCCAAGCTTAAGTACCAGATCAATCAACTTAAACGAGTAAGATAATTACTAAATAAGCAAACTATTAAGTACCTAATGATTTCACTATTAACTTATATGAAAGAACAATGACAATTAAATATTAATTGTCTAATGGAATGTTTTTCATGCGTGCATCAGTGTTAAGCCTGAGAGGGAAGCATTTGTATTTTTTAAATAATTTCTGTTAAAATTTCCCACCCTGGCAAAAGAAAAATAAGTCAAATTTGGTCCCACCTGGTCAGCCACCCATTCCAAAAATAAAAGCAAAAATATGTTAAAGCACACCATATGTTATATGTAAAGTGCCATAACCAGGAAGAGCAAACAAATGCTCCTCATACCAGTATGCCTGACCCCTCCACCCCCTACCTTCCATTCTCAGGCTTAACATTGATTCATGCATAAATAAGACTCATTTTATTACTGTAATTTTTTATTGGAGGGGGAAATGAGGGTACTTACTCCTTTTTAACAATTTATTTATTTTTCTGCAGAGTATTGAGGAGGAAAAAATCAAGTCTACAAAAACAATGACCAACTGTCAGTTTGTACTGAGTGAGATGTTTAAAAATGCCATTGTCAATGCCTTTCCATCTCTTGAGAATCCACCAGTTATGGTGCAGGCAGCCCAGGCTGAAAGATTTGGGGATTATCAATGTAACAGTGCAATGGCAATCAACCAGGTAAAATATGATTCATGATATCTCCTGGAAAAAACAAAAGAAATGCATGATGCTAAACACCTCAGTTTGTGGAACAGACCATTTTTGCTTTGGGTGGATGTGATCCTTTCTTAGACCTCATGCCATTTCCACTTCCTTGAGTGTTATTCCTGTCTTTTCTGGAGAAGATACATGACATCACAGGAGGAGCACAGCCATTGCCATTTTTAAATTTTGGGTCACTTCCCATGTACGCTGGTCAAAATTGACAAGGTATAGCTAACTTTTCCATTTCCATTCCAAAGTTCTTGAAACTTCGCCATGATATGCAGGTCCATGTTCTTACTAACTTATTCTTTTTATTTTTTCTGATTTGTTGATTTTTGGTGGGAAAATGACGTCACAAGTTTGGCGCCAAAAAAAATATATATATACTAAAAATAGAACAAAATGGACAAAATGTAAGTTTTTAAAAATTCATAACTTTTGATTTTATAGCTCAAAATAAGTTTTCTCTTCAAATTTTAGATTGTCTTGTTAAGTTCTTTCGAATGATACTGTCATTTTGGTCATAAAATAAACTTGAAATTTTGGCGCCAAACTTGTAATGTCATTTTCCCACCAAAAATCTAGAAATTAGAAAAAATAAAAAGAACAAGTTAGTAAGAACATGGACCTGCATATCATGGCAAAGTTTCAAGAACTTTGGGATTGAAATGGGAAATTTAGCCAAACCTTGTCAATTTTGGGTGTTTTTGCCCACTGTGAAGTAACCAAAACAAATCAGCCCTCTCTTTCTCCCATCCACTAAAGGCAACCCATAATGGGATAGCGGGGTCACTAAGGTAACCTCTTTATCATCAAATGTGCTGTTATAAGGCTGTCATAAGGTCTTTATGCAAGCCTTGTATTAAAAGTTTCCCATCCAGGGACATATAAATAATTTGATAATTGTTTAATCATAGATTTTAAAGAATCAAGGACAAAATCTCAACCCCAGAAGTATTGCTGAGGCAATTGTGGCCAATATTCCTGAAAATGATGTCATAGCAAAGGTAATTTGTATTGAAATTTATAAGTATTGACGCGATATTCCAATCAATTGTTTGAGAATTTTTGTGATTGTTTGTTCAGCCCAGTGTTCAGCCTTAAACATTTTTTTTACAGACAGAAATTGCTGGCCCAGGGTTCATCAATGTTAATTTGAACAAAGATTTTGTTCAAAGCTTGTTGAAGGATATTCTTGTCAGTGGTGTCCACCTACCAGCTATAACAAGGAAAAAGAGATGTATCGTAGACTTCTCATCACCAAACATTGCCAAAGAAATGCATGTGGGTCATCTGAGATCTACCATCATTGGTGAAAGCATTTGTCGTCTGTTGGAGTTTGTGGGCCATGATGTATTGAGGTAATACTGCATGGTATATCCCATTGTGACAAAGTATTCAATGTTAAGTTTCATGTTTCTTGGGAGTCACTGATTATCCAGCCAATACTTTCACAAAATCCCGATATCCATCCAGTTCTGAAACAATCCCGATCCCTTCTTAATTTCAGTTATTTTTACTGTTAAACTGTTTATACCAGGTTTAGCTCACCAAAATAAGTCAGATCCAGTATCCAACCTGATCTATTGCAGATCCTCATTTCAAGCCTGTAGGCTGAATTCTGAACAGGGAGGCTCATTTTCCAATAGGGTGGACTATTTCTCCACTTCCTTCCAAAATGAGATAAACAGGGTACCCAATAGACAAGAAATCTGACTGAAATGACAGACTTCAAAGAGGTTACAACTTGACTAAGTCTATAGTCAGTAAAATCATTTTTTCTCAATTACATGTATCTTGGGCTCATTTTCAATTCAACTTCTAAAGAGCCGAAAAAACAGGTCCAGACCAGACCTCAACAACATTTGGGGGGGGGGGGTTCTTCCAAACCCCCCAGCCTACGGGCTTGCATTTGTTAGAGAAAGAGAGATTCCTAGCTTTTTTAATACCTTGAAAGGGTTAATACCTTGAAAGGGCTGGTCAACAAATGAGAGAGTATGTGATTATTTAATTCTCCAATCCCCTGCTAATTCTTTTGTCTTATCATTCCTGACAATTTCACAGCTTATAACTAACTTGAAAATTTCTCATAGACTTAATCATGTTGGTGATTGGGGCACACAATTTGGCATGCTCATTGCTCATCTTCAAGACTGCTTCCCTAACTATGTGCAGGTGTCCCCTCCAATAAGTGATTTGCAAGCCTTCTACAAAGTAAGTTAGTCATATTCAAAACAGACCTTTTTTATATTTGAGCCTTGCATAGGATTCCATTGCAAGTTGGGTTGAGCCTGATGATACACAGTTTTGGAGTAGGGTTAAAAGAGTAAATTTTGTATAAGCAAAGAGATCTTTATGTATTTAGGAATCAAAAAAGCAATTTGATGAAGATGAGGAATTCAAAAAGAAAGCCTATGAGAGAGTAGTGCAGCTTCAAGGTGGGGATCCAGATGTAAGGAAAGCTTGGAATTTAATCTGTGATGTTTCAAGGAAAGGTGAGTTACTTTCATAAATTCTTCAATGATAATGGAGATACAAGGACTACATGTGTCTCTTACTAAAACCAGTAGGATCAACCTCAACAGCAAACTTCTAAGTTCTCAAAAAAGATACACAAGGCAGTGCTTCATGCAAAATCATACATGGTGGCTTGATGGGACTGACATTTCTTTGACTTTTTCTGCTGCTTAAACATATATTTTTATGAGTGAACCACAAACAAGTCATAGAAAAAAGCATGATGACAGAACAAGTTAGTTGTTTCATGCCACCAAGAGCGATTTTGCATGAAGCCTCAGGGGGGATCCAGAAATGTGCAAGGGCAGTGTCCAAAAAGGAAAAGGTGACGAAAAGGTGACATCATTAATCATCTTGTTCTAACTTATTTAATTTGTACTTAAATTTATATTTAGATTTAATCTTATGTAACCGTTGCTAATAAAAGATTTGAGAAACAGAAGTCATTAATAATAAGATATATGTTTACTGAAAAAAAAATCTCACACTTGGCCCATGGGGGGGTGTTCAGTGCGCCTAGGGACACCCCCCTGGATCCACACCTGAGCATTGTCTTCCTGCATTTTTTTGAGAACTCCGAAGTGGGCTATTCACTGTTGGAGCAGCCACCTTTATGCATTACTTAGACTTCAGTTTATTTTTTCCTTATCATTCAGAGTTTGACAAGATTTATCAACGTCTTGATGTAACCTTGATTGAAAGAGGAGAATCTTTCTACCAAGAAATGATGGCAGATGTGGTGCAGTTTTTAGAGGATAAAGGTTAGTGTCCGCTGTGAATTCCTTTTTCCCAAATCAAACCAGAACCTGTTTTGTACTGTATGTTGCACCTTTACCCAGGAATTTCCTTTCTTGAACCAGAACCTAACATAATGTCTGATCATGGCAAGGTGATACAGTTTGGTTGTAAAAAAAGTTACTTCAAGAAAGAATATAAATCAAGAAAAATCATAAAAAAGCAGCAATACTCTTTAACGATATTTTACGTGCACAATACACAGGTCAAGTTGTGACAGAGGAAGGACGTAAAGTGGTGTTTGTTAAAGGCCATAAAGTACCATTAACTGTCGTCAAGTCTGATGGTGGCTACACGTATGACACCTCAGATATGTGCGCTCTTAAGCAGAGGGTAGAGGACGAGCGAGGTGAATGGTTGATCTACGTCACTGATGTTGGTCAGGTAAGTCTTTGACACTGAGCATTGGTGTTATCTTAGAGAGGATTTTGTATGGGTTGAGTGGGAGTACGATTTTAGCAATTCAAAAAATGATGGGAGGGGTGAGTGGAGATCTGTTATAGTACCTTTTCTCAAAAAATCATCCCAGGGGTTTCCTTTCTCAATGTACAAATATTCAGTTTTCTTTTTTCTTTTTGCTTGGTGCATGATTGCGGTGTTAGCTAAACAACTGGAAATAATAATTGGAAATGACCATTTGTTTCGTTTTAGTCATCGCATTTTGAGCTGATTTTTGGTGCCAGCCGGGAATCAGGAATATATGATCCCAGGAGAGTACGCATAGATCATGTTGGATTTGGTGTCGTGCTAGGAGAAGACAAGTAAGAAAAACGCACCCCTAGAGTATGGCGTTACGAGTTTTTTTTTTTTTTTTTTTTTTTACACATTTCAATGCAACCCCAATAATGACAACTTTTTTGGCACATAAGTTATGTATTACGAATCTAAACCTCCAGGAAGAAGTTCAAGACTCGATCAGGAGAGACAATTCGTTTGATTGATCTGTTGGATGAAGGAATACGAAGATCAGAAGAAAAGCTGAAAGAGAAAGGACGAGATCAGGTACATTAGTGGCTCGCTATAGGGTGGTCATTTTTGTAGAAATGGGATGTGCCTGTAGTAGCCTCGTATTGGTGCGTTCCAACCCGAATGACACGCATGTTTCAATTAATGGAGTAGACCTTATTCGCTGTTTTCCCATCACAGGTCACGTGTCATTCTTTTGAGTTTTATTTCTTTGTTTAATGGAACGCTTAAGAAGATACATTGGAAAACGTTACGCCCAAGCAAACACAATCTCGTTCCCACAGCCGTTATTTCTTACTGCGCATGCTCGACGAAATATCTTAGCTCTGGAAAACTCCTGCTATGTGATTGGCTATCAGAACAAACTGTCACGATAGACCCTGAGAACGATCGCATGTGATTGGTCTGATTTCGTGTCAATACTTCACTGTCTCAGTTCAAACAAATTCAGGCAATCAGATCCAATCATTTTCACGGTCTATTGTAATGGAAGCATTTGGAATTACATTGTTTTCATCTAAGCCCTACTGCGTATGTATACCCAGATTCTGGGTCTTCCGGTTTGTAGTTTTCCAGAGCCAAGATATTTCGTCAAGCATGCGCAGTAAGAAATAGCGGCGATTTAAGCGAACAAGGAACGAGATTTACGCGAACAAGGTCTACTCAAAGTTGCGCATGCGTTCAACCTTGATAGGCCAGACTTACTGCAACCCACATCGCATGAAACTCCACTCCTAGCCGGAGCAAGGCCATTGATGGTGTAGGACCATGTACGCCGAGAATATTAATCCGTACATTCTAATCCCAACATTGTATTACAGGTTTTGAACAAAGAAGAGTTAAAAGCAGCAAGCGAAGCAGTTGCATATGGTTGCGTTAAGTATGCCGATCTTTCACACAACCGAGTCAATGATTATGTCTTCTCATTCGACAAGGTGAGAGTACACACATGTACGAAAGTATTAAGATAACTATTCATGGCGTTCCCGTGTAAATGATTAAGATAAATTAACTTTATTTCAATTCCAAAAGCAGTTCATTTTGGAGGACAAAACAATCAGTTTTCGATTCTCAAGGGAATAAAATTCTATCGGATGGCATGGGTGGCGTAGCGGTAAGAACGTTCGCCTCTCACCGGTGTGAGTCCAACCGGTCGGGTCTTTGGTTAGATGCCACATGCGATTTGAGCTTGTTTGATGTTTTGATTTCTCCCTTGCCACGAGGGATTTTCTCCGGGTTTTCTGGTTTTCCTCCCTCCGTAAAAATCAACATGTGAGCTGAGATTTGTATGCTTAAAACAGTTAATGTAGTGGTAGTGTGTGTGAGTGATAGTGCCCCCAATTAGTGTGAAAGCGCTACAACGACTAGGAACTTAAAGAGATTTTTTATTGGATTTTGTCCTCCAAATTGAACCGCTCTGGTAATTGCTAGAAAGGGTCAATACCTGACAGTCGACTGTGACTGTAGAAATCGTGGAAAGGAACGAGGCCGCCGCTAACGTGGTCTTCTTAGCCACGTGAAGGTCTAACCATTTGCGGGTGTAATCGAATTACATAGGCAACATCTTGTTCTGAGTAAGTTTAAGACCATGAGTGTAGTGATTTCGATGGGCATTAACCCCAAGACGTCCTGCGCGACTGACCGATACTCAACCAACTGAGCCATCCGGATGGCGGAGCATTGGTCTGTTCTGTTGTAAGCTTAGTTTTTTTAATAAGGCAAAAGCACGAACGCATCACGCATTAAGAATTGTCGTTGTGCGTTGTGGTTGTACCCCTCTTCTTCTTGCGTTTCTTGTAAGCATCAGGCTCGAGATCCTTCAAATATCCTTGCCTTACCCTGCTGTACCTCTTCTTCTTGCGTCTCTTGTAAGCATCAGGCTCGAGATCCTTCAAATATCCTTGCCTTACCCTGCTGTACCTCTTCTTCTTGCGTCTCTTGTAAGCATCAGGCTCGAGATCCTTCAAATATCCTTGCCTTACCCTGCTGTACCTCTTCTTCTTGCGTTTCTTGTAAGCATCAGGCTCGAGATCCTTCAAATATCCTTGCCTTACCCGGCTGTACCTCTTGTTCTTGCGTTTCTTGTAAATATCAAGCTTTAAATATCAAGCCTTCAAATGTCCTTACCTGTGCTGTCTTTTTTCTTGCAACTGCAAATTGCTTAAACACTCCCCGTGGTTCGGATATAACCAAGAAAAATATCCACACCTCAATTAGATACTTCAAAACCCTTATGATTTTATCTAGTCATCATAACTGTTTTTATTTCAATCTTTCAGATGCTTGACGACAAAGGCAATACAGCAGTGTATCTATTGTATGCCTTGACTAGAATCAGGTATGGAACCAGCTCGCCAAACTTGTAAAACCGGTTTTTGACGATATTTCACAGCGACTAGTTTTGTCGCGGTTTTGTCACTCATGTACAAGTGACTTTATTTTTTAATTTTAGAATTACCAAATCCTCATTGCTTTCTTTTAATATGGTTTTGCATTCAAAACAGATCAATTCAGCGGAACGCTAACATAGACGAGGCAAAACTCGAAGCTAGTTTCGCCACAACTCCAGTCAGCCTGGAACACCCGAAAGAATGGAAACTCGGCAAGTGTATAATCCGTTTTCCAGAGGTTTTGTCTCGTATACTTGACGATCTCCTGATGCATTCGCTCTGTGAGTACCTGTACGAGCTAGCGACGACCACTACAGAGTTCTATGACAGTTGTTACTGCATCGAGAAGGACAGAGAAACTGGAGAGGTAGTGAAGGTCAACATAGACAGGCTTTTGCTCTTAGAAGCAACTGCACGGATCATGGAGACATCTTTTCATATTCTAGGAATAAAAACTCTTGCTAGGATGTAATTATCCAGAATTAATCGAATTCCCAGTCAGTGTAACTTCAGTGACTAATAAAGAAAAAATGAACCACCCGACTCATGCAGAAAATTATCGTTGGTGAACAACTTCTTTGTATATACTTATTTCAAGAAAGTTAGTCACCAAAAACCTACAAAGCTGGGACCGTGGCGGATCATGAGAAATATACTTAATTAACAAGTAATGTCACTTGACACAAATTTTAGTTTTCGAATGGTCACATGAGGTGAAACTGAC
>JAAAQI020137616.1:0-12536 GCA_011800005.2 Stichodactyla mertensii
TTAAAACAGTGGAAGTTTCCATGACAACCCCAAATATGGTTGGGCCAGAGCTTGGGATTCGACTAAGGCCAAAAAATTGATAAAAAAGCTTAAAAGTGCCCAGGAGTCAAAGGGTTAAAGAACATACAGCCAACCTATTCTGGTGTACAGGGAAATACTAATATTAATTCCACTCACCTCATTTTCATTGACCCATTTTTTTACAACTATATCTTCTCCTGTCATGTCATTGACTGTGTATACGATGTTAGTAGAAGATTCCTGTGCACCTCTAATTACTCCCACAAATGTTACCTTCAGAAAGATGTCAGAGAAAAAAGAATGCTTTCTACCAAATTATTCAGATAACTCTACTACCACATGAGAGTACTCCTGTTTCAAGTTCTCTTGTAACTTTATGACATTATTATGAACCTTTTGGTAGTGTGCTCCTCAGCCTTCTTGATATAAAATATCATTTGTGAGAAATTATAAATATGATCAAGATGTACCATTTCATGAAGGAGTACATTTTCTCTATATTTTTAGACTGTCAACTGATTCCTACCAATTATATATGGTACATGGTATTGCATTATATTTACTGATGCCTTACCTTTGATGACTTGCAATAATATATAATAACATACCTGAATCAAATCTGTATAAGGGAGCTTAAAGACATCATTTGCACGATCATATATTGCACTGTTTAGTTGTTTTACAGTACATGGAATGACAGACTGTGCTTTACTGCTAGACCTCTGTGAATGTTCAACAAGTGAGAGTAATAAGTAACCTTAGACATTTATGCTTTGTTTTCTATCACACCTGCTTCCCTTCTTTCCTCCAACCTGCCCAAAAACACATCATTGAGCTTCTTATCCCACTGCAAACATGATGAATATTATTATAATTACAAAGCCAAGTGTTCATTGTACATTTCACCAGTAGCTTCCTCTTAAATAAATTTTTCCAAAAGGCTGTTACCAACAGTTGCTTATTGGCTAGTGTAGTATACCTTCTTTTCTTGTGAGCTTGATGTGGGTGAAGCAAACTGATTATCCTGCATGTATCCACCTCCTCCAAACTGACCACTTGTGTCCATTGACTGATAAAAATACAAATAAACTAATAAATAATATTCAGAATATAAAATTTATGAAGGTAGTTATTTAAGTGGCCCACCCCTTTTCTTAGTGTTGATTTAACATGGTCAACCCCTTAAACACTTGCACAAAAATTGATAACCACCCTCGAGTAGAACTCATTCTCTCCTACTCACCTTTATTTACAGGCTGAATAATTGAGTCCCACCCTTCCTTTTTTGGCAGCCTACCTTCCCTTACTTCAGGGTCCAAAATTAGCAGTCATCCAGTTGTCAGGGACGACTAGAATTTTCCATTGACAACTGGATTTTGGAAAATGGTTGTCCAACTGATGACCTGAGTCAATGAGTTCCTAAAATTTTTCTCAGCTAATTATATTCCAGTTTAGGAGCCCAAAAATTAGCACGATTAAAAGAAAACACAGCGTGACTTTGCATCTCCTCCATTGCGGCCATCTCAATTATGCAAATACTGCTGCCCATAGTGACTGTACCATAGTTATTTCTGCTGACCAACATCCTTCAGGCTCTTCAAAATGGCAGAATGGTATGGTCATTTTGAGCTTGTATCACAAACAATTTAGAACATCTTCACTGTTTTTAATGTTGTTATTAGAGACAAAAGTTAATTTCTGATCCTGCTTACTTTATGACCAGTCCCTAGAAGTGGTTTTTGTATGATTGGGACATGAACAGTACTGACTTACAGCATGTACATGGTACAGTATGCAGTAACACTGAAATGGCTTCCCGTTGTTTTTGTGTTAATCATCCAATTACATTATGTCATTGAGGCTACAGTAAAGTACGGCACATCTACAGCACGGCTGTAAATGTGCTGTATCATTTCCCATACAAAATCTGCCCTAAATTCCCTTTATCTTTTGCAACACATTGTTTTGACTTTATTTAGCTCAATAAAACATTAAAAAACCTTATCAAAATATCTATTAGATGTAGATGTAGTATTAGCAAACAAGAAAATTATTACCTCGTATCCACCTCCAAATCCTAAGAAAAAAAAGAAATATTAATTTTAGATCGTAAGATCACGGGGGTAAATAAGCTTAAGCTTATATTGTAATACACAAGAATATGTCAATTAATCTAGCCATAGCCATAGTTAGCCACTATGATCTAGCCCACATACGAAGTTGGTTTTTACCGCAAAACCAAGAAACAGTAACAATGTTTTAAGCGTTATACTACTGATTCGTTTTATAATGAATAGGCATCCTATACATGAAGCCCAAAAAGTGGACAGTAGATTTATTTCAGGAGTTTTTAAAATGCTAACAAGTTTTCGAAATATTGTCAAAGTTAGTTAACACGTTCGAATCGAAGAAACAAATTACATATAAGCTTAAACATTTGGCTGAAATATTTAGTATGTACAAGTTTGTGATGATAGACCAATCATTCAGTTCTCTCACCTGTGTCATTCCACATTTTAACTGGTAATAAGAATGTAAAAAGAGAAAGAATTTAGTGCTTGCAGTTTTACTGCACTCGCTCACCCTTTTCCCAGCAAAATGGCTCCCAAATTTTGGCGCGAAATAGAATGCGCGCGCATAATTGAACTCGAACGCCAAAGTAAGGAATGCGGGCTCAAAATCGGAGGAAGTTTCTTGTATCAGAAAGTATATACTTATTTCACAGGCTAACCACTGCAGTAATAAGTAAAGGAAATAAGCTGTTTTGTTGTGATCTTTTTGTCTTTTTCTGCGCGCGCGCTATCGATATTTGTCACCTACCCTAACCCCGCTTGGTTACATTTTTTTTATTACTATATAATATAGTATACTATATTATATAGTAATAAAAAAATGTAACCAAGCGGGGATAGGGTAGGTGACAAATATCAATAGCGCGCGCGCAGAAAAAGACAAAAAGATCATGACAAAACAGCTTATTTCCTTTACTTATTACTGCAGTGGTTAGCCTGTGGTTTGTCACCTGAAAAGCTACAAAGCTGAGACTGACAAGGATTGTGGGTAGATAGATATGACATGCTTGGGCCTTTTGATAACTGCTGATGGACTCAAACTCCTTTATCAGTTACATTTTAAACTCCTGTTAGCATTCTCAAGCTGAAGTTTGTATCAAAAAACCTTTAGTTGTTGGTTATAAAAAATTTTCCATGATCCTCCGCAGTATCAGCTTCCTAGGTGTTTGGTGACTAACTTTATTGAAATGAGTATATTTTCCACAGCGGTTGTATCAAAGAAAGTCATCGTCACGCTGTAAACCTAATTACCTAAGTAGTCACGATGTTCTGAAAACGGGTTTTACCCCCCAGCAAAATCCTGGCTAAGCTCCTTTTTCTGTTTTCTCCGGCTACCCCTAAATTCAAATTTCCGTAGCCAATGACTTGATCGATCTGTGATTAAATGTTTAAAAAACGCAAAAAAGACAAAGAAAGAAAGAAGGCTACTATTTGTTTTATTTACTGAGAGCTAAACAAAATTGCATGACTTTCCATAGCCAAGTAATCTGAACGTTTTACCAGTTTTAAAAATATCCCAACGCATACGAACTCTGGACTACAGTCATATTCAAAGCTCCCGTCTCTTGCGGCTCTGCTTAGACTAGACTGCAGCGCGCGAGGAAGGCGTTATCTTCGCAGTTTAGTTGGCTTATGAGTCGCTGCCCTTTGAAAGAAATTTCACTTGAAAGTTATTCAAAGACACGAGTTAAAATTTTAATCTAATCACTCTTGGTCAACACGACAGCACACACGGTTACATTGAAATGCAACGTTTAATCAGGATCACATCAATTAAATTTACAAAATTAACACCGCGTGAAAGCGTTGTCTTACGCGAAAAAAGTACATTATGAATATAAAATCAAAGATAAGTTTTTTTTCTGTGGATTGCACTGACATCAAAATCTGACAGTTGATGTGATATGCAACCTTTTCGTAATAGTGGAGGAGTATGAAAAACGTACATGGACGTAACGTGACATGCAATGATCATCACGATGCTGCTGTATCTGAGCATTTTGATTGGATAAGCAGTAGCGTCGTGGTCTAACGGCTAATAGTTATCACCGTACTGTGACCTTGACTTTTCTTGGTCGTAGGAAACACTTATGGGGGGCTTTCATTTATCATGGCGTCGGGGGAAGGAGTTCAGCAGAATAAAGGGGGTTCCGTAATCTTGAGAAGTCTTGTAGGGGAAATTTATTAACCTTGCAGAGGTTCGAGGCTGAAAGTATGACTGAAGTCTTGGAGGTTGTACGGGGGTTATGAAATCGATAGCCAGGGCTAAAGATTTTGTCGATACCCCTTCACCATAAAAAATGAAAACCCCCTAACTCTTTAGTAGGCGAAAGAATGATAGATTTTGGATACCTGTATGATAGATTACGGGACTAAATGTAGTACTCACACACTTTCTCATTCTCGAATTGTAAACAGCCATTTTCAATGACACGATATATCGAGCTCAAGATAAAGGACTTACGACTGTTTTATAAACCTCTTAATTTTCGTTGCACGACTTTCATAGACGTTCAACAATTTGCTGGAAGTCTCGCTGATCACGTGATTGAAAACGGCTGTAGATGTTGCCATAGCAACAAAGCAGAACATCCCGCGCGCCACCTTATGGTTATAAACCCTAGTTACATTGATTTTCGTTAATTAAAATATCTAAAAACGATATTCGTTTTATTCTGTGACCATTGGTTCGTCTTGAGCCTCCTGTTCTTGATTAGTTGCCTCTGCGTTCTCGTGACCATTTTGGCCACCGCCAACTCCTGCGTCTTCTTGATGTACTTCCTCAACCCGAATCCCCTGCATTTCAACAGTGGTTCCTTCGCTTGACTCGCTTCGTTCCCCTTCTAGTTCGCTTTGCAGAGCTTGCATTGACTGGGTTGTTATGGTAACGGATTGCTGCTGGGCGTGGTCAGCGGTTGTGGACATAATCATGGACGCCTGTCCAGACTGTGCTGCAGCCATGGCAGCCAAGATCTCTGCTGGCACGGTCATGCTCATAGTCTCGATCCCCTCGCTTGTCACTGTCACCCCCTCCTGGGTCCCCTGGGGGATGTGCATGATGGCCACCTGACCAGAGTCGATTGCACCCTGAGATAAGGCATCTACTACCAGCTGTGCATGGTTCGTCTCGCTATCTTGGCCAGGGTGTGCGGAGGTCGTGACCTCGATGATCTGATTGGCTATTCCTTGTCCGGTAAGCTGGTGATTTGCGTTGACAGCTGATTGCACAAGCACTTCGGCTACGTCACTGTCAGAGATACCAGCATTCACCGCGGCCTGTGTCACCGGATCCACTACATGTTGGGCGTTTCCATGACTACTCGCAACCTAAAACAAAACAAAAACCAAAATTTTCACATATGGTCAAAAGGAGCCAACATGATGGCTAATTTCTTCACTAAAATCTTAGCTAATATTTTCGACTTTGCAAAATTTTCACCTTCCTCTGTTCATTCTTTTTTTTTAGTAGTATAAGGAAAAGACGCTTTACCTGTTCGTCGGTTTCCTGGCTACTTGTTTCCACGGCAACAACGTGCGCCGTCTCCATGCCAACGTCAGAGCCAATCATGGACTCGCTAACAGCTACCAGTGCTTCAGCCAGCTGCACCTCAGCTTCTGGACCGATGTGACTAACATTAACAGTGCTCATCTGCTCCTCCATTCCTTCCTCTTCTTCCTCACTGGACTTTTTAGATCTTGGAGTACGCTCGCGATTTTTAGAATGAACCTGTAATATAATAGTCACAAATCAAGGAACTTCCCAAAGGACTCGCGCTTAGTGCCAACGTGACTAGAGGAGACAAATAGCAGCACAAGTACAATAAGAAAGCTCTCCAACCACTTTTTAAAATTTATAATTACGATATGCAGACAAGCAAAAAATCATGCTATGATTTGAAAAAGAGCTCCCTCATCTCTCCTACCTTCATGTGGTACCTCAAACTTGCTTTTCGCGAGAAGTCTTTGTCACAGGTATTGCACTTGAAGGGCTTTTCACCGGTATGTATGCGCAGGTGATTATTGAAATGGCTGCGGTGGTTGAACTCACGACCACACTCGTCGCATTTGAAAGGACGCTCGCCTGTAAAAAACAAAAGTCAGTAAAGTACAAAATTGAAGTTATCCCTACTCTTCGCCAAAGAGAAAAATATTGTGTGCGGAATGGTAATATGAGCTAAATGCGCTCTGCAGCTTGCAACGGAACTATGATGCGCGAAAAACTGCTTTTGCCCAACTTTTTTGTCCCTTACCGAACCTTAAGCAACAAAAGTAAAATAGGTAGCAAAATGCATGTGGGCAAAGTGTGATTAGACGACATACAGTGCATTGATCAGCTTTGTAACAAAGAGAAGCTTTGAGTAAAGCCACACAAAATAACATTTTGAAAATGGCCCACTATATCTTAAGCCGTTGATTGTCATTTTTTCTAGACCATACCTGTGTGTGTTCGTATGTGTTCCTTGAGCGTGCTAAACCTGGTAAACATCTTGTCACACTCTCCACACTTGTATGGCTTATCATCACTATGGACAGGCAGGTGGACCTTGAGGTCAGTAGAGCGAGCAAAACGACGACCACATTCATGGCACTCAAAGGGTTTCTGGCCTGGAGAAGTAAAGAATTAATAAGCAATTTACTCATGAATTGCGTGTCTTCACATACTAACCAGTTCAGAGTATAGGCTCATCTAAGGAAGCCAAAAAACCATTTATTTCTCGTACTCTTCTTAGGATTGTAGACCTTTGCTTGAATTCGCTTGAATGACCATGAAACAATGGTTTCGATTCGAGGTTGGAGAAGACAAATGTATATAAACTGAATTTTGTCTATTTGAAATCACTGTTTCATGGTTAAAGGCACCAGTTTTTCATTTCTCATGGGCCAAATTTACATGCAGTTAAGTACAACAAATTATTGTTTTTTTTGCAAAGTGACCCTCAAAATCAAGAATGACAAACCAGCAGATTGCACAATGATGGAAAATATCCCCAAATCTGAGTCATCTTCTTGTACATAACGATGACAGGTCCTGAGTTTGAGCCTGTACTGCTGTAGACACCTAGAGCATGCATTCTACCTGTAATAACCCTCATTTCCCAAAACTATGAAGCTCATGGTATCAATTTTTGGCTTATTACCTGAGTGTACAATGCTGTGTCTCTTAAAGGTGATGGCAGAGATGAAATCTTTGTCACACACATCACATTTGAAGGGTTTGATTCCAGTATGCCTTCCCATGTGGGACTGCAGCTCTACCAAGGTACGGAACGTCTTGTCACATTGCTCACATTTGAATGGCTTATCTCCTGTGTGGACAGCCTGGAAATAGAAGGATTTAAGCTATAACTGGTGTGCTGCTAAAAGAAATAGGAAAAGAGACAGGGAAAGACAGGAATAGAAAATGAAGGGGATGACAAGGAAACAAAATAAATAAATAAGAATGGAAAAAAAGGAAAAAGGAAGAAAGAAAGGATAGGAAACAAAATGAGAAAAGAGAAGAGAAAAGCAGAGAGACACTCCCCCCCAATAAAAGATATATGTTTACTAATTGTTTTTGTTTTTATTGTTACCTGGTGAGACTTGAGTCCAGTCTGTATAGCGAATGCCTTACCACACACATCACACTCATAAGGCTTCTCCCCAGTATGTGTTCTCATATGGTCCCTCAGTCTAGCAGGCCTAGTGAACTGCTTGGGACACAGATCACACTTATATGGCTTATCACCACTGTGGGTGAATTTGTGCTTGACAAGATCAAATGACTGAATGCATGCAAAATCACACTGGTCACACTTGAAGGGCTTTTCTCCTGTAAAAGGGAAAGATAACAAAGGCATTGAAACTTTCCATGCAAGATTTTGAAATTATTTTTGTCCTTTCTTATGGACCAGTAGTCCTTTTTCTCATTCAATAAAATAACACCAATGTGATCCTTGACAAAGATTTAGGTTTGAGCTTGTTTAAGAGCAGATATTGTAAATGCCATCAGCAATGCAAAGAATGTACAACTTGAATGATACCAACATTTTAGAATAGGCCTTTCCCAAGATATGGTTGAGTGAGTCCTGTACTTGCCAAAGCCTCAATTTCATTGCTGTAGCAGTTTCTTCATAGTGTTATTGTGTAAATTATATATTGTTTAATCAGCAGCTCTTCTTTGCTTTATTGTTTAATCATCCTGAAGTCCATTGTATCAGATTAGTACATAGCTCAGTACATGATGTTACATACTAGAATCAAGGCGAACTGACTCAACTATATCTTGGGAAAGAACTATTACAGACTGACTTTCACTTTAACTTATAAACTAGGCTAACCCTGTGTAAATGAGCCTGTGGTCATTATTAAAAACAGTGGTAATATTAAATAATAGACTTAGTATTATTGCTATGAAAACCAAGACCTACCAGTGTGTATACGGTAATGACGTTTCAAGTCATCATATCTTATGAAGGCCTTGTCACACTGGTCACACTTGTGAGGCTTCTCTCCAGTGTGACGGAAGGCATGACGTGATAGCTCTGCAGCAGTTTTGAAGGCCTTGTCACAGTTCTCATGGGTACAGACATGGGGCTTCTCTTCTTGGTGAACACGCCTATGAACCCTGAATTAATGAATAAAAGAAAAATTTTAAGACCATGATAGCAACAGCAAACCAGGAGGAAACTGAACAATCCTAGAAGAAATGGCATCATTGTTTTACAAGTGTTGTATATCTTAAACACAAACCATTGTATTACTAATTTGCAGACCTCAGACAATACTGCGGTTTATGTTTGGAACCCTACTCAACTATCATCAAACAATTGCCAACAACGGTGTCTTCCCAACATAGCAAAATGATGAACACTTAAAATGCTTAAGAACCATACATAACCAAAAAATTAGCAAATGAGACAAAAAGGTAAAGTTGTGGTATACATGGTTTTAGACACGTAAAGTTACTGTAATTACCTTAAAGACCCTGGATTATTAAAGGCTTTTCCACACATTTCATGGTCACATATAAATGGTCTGTCTTCTGAATGTGACAGCACATGGGAACGTAATGAACTTGGGTTATTGAAAGCTTTGTCACAGTATTCACACTCATATGGCTTCTCTCCTAAAAAGGGAAAAAAACATCCTTTTTATTATTAAATTCCATTGCTACCACTGATATGTTATGTCAGGTAGAATAGCTCTATCTTGTATGGTCATAAAAAGCTACGAGGTTCAGCACCATTGAATCTCTGCATGGAATTTACAACATCCCTTATTATAGATTAATAGCTTTCTTCCAGCTGAGGGAACAACCAAAAGTGCAAAGCACTGTTGGTCAAAACCTCCAGCACTTGCTCTTTGTTTTCCAAATCATTTCTCATGTGGTTTTTCAGAGAATTTACAGATAAAATTGTATTCTGTTTAAGAGTTTTGGACTTCCTAGAACATGTATATTGGAGTAAATTGTAAACAGCCTTTAGATAGAAAAAAATGTTTGAACACAGGGCTGGTAATGAAAAACTACAACAGACTATAATTGGTTAAAAACTATTTATACTCAGCTGGCTGGATTTGCCAGTACATGTATCTTCTCCACTATCAGATACCTGTTGCATGATACCATACAGCAGTCTTTTTGACGATGTGAGCTTTACAGAAAAAGCAAATAGATATGCACAGGTTTTGAGTAGAGTTACCTGTATGGATAAGCATGTGTTGACGTAAGTTGCTTGCATAATTAAACACTTTGCCACAGACTTCACATTTGTGCTGCTTTTCTCCTGAGGCATGCTCTCTCATGTGACTGTAATAGGACCATGAACGGATGTATGATTTACCACATATGTCACAGGTATACTTGGGTTTATTTTCATCTAGAAAACCACATAAAAAAATTAATTAAAACTAGTGAAAAATATTATCAGCTTTTAAGAATTCTTCCTAATTGGTTGCAATTGATTGTCCATGGGAAACAGACTCCTTGCAGCAATACCCAAAGCAGTTCAATTTGAACGATACTTAAGGCCAATTTTCAGGGTACAACTGTTGCTTACAACCATCACATGCAATCTGCTTATGCCATGCTTACAACATTAATTGCTTCATGTAAATAACCCCACAAATTGCTTACAACTGTTGTGTAAGTGAGACTTAAATACCTCGAAGGTCAGCAATAAGCCATACACATCCTGAGGGCCATAGGCCCTCAGGATGTATAGGCTTATTGCCGATGTTTGAGGTATTTAAGTGTCTTATTTCATACTTGAGAATGTTTTCACAACACAGCAATTCTCGAGAGAAAACAGTGCAATAATGTTTACATGTTCATACATTGTCTTTTTCAGCAATAAGAGCATAAATTACGTAGATGATAATTACGTCAGAGTGAATGCTTTGACTCATCCCACATGGAGGAGGGGATGCAAAGAGATCACCTGATGACTCTTGGGCTTGCAAACTTTCGAGCCGGTAGGGTGGGGTTGACAATAAGCCAAGGTCTCACCAATAGACTGCTAAATAAGTGGTCTTTTGCTGGGACGTGCTTTGCAATCCTGCCTCATATACGTTGAGTTTGTAATGAACTCCTCATTACAAATTCAAGGGATGTATCTAGTTATTGACCCAGGATGTCATAAAACCATGTCAAGTATGAAATAAGACAAGATAAAAGTCATAGGTTTCATTTACATGAAGCAATTTGTGTTGTAAGCATGGTGTAAGCACTATTACATGCAACAGTTGTAGGCAAATTAAAAGTTGTGCTATGTAAATTGGTCTTCTTAGTACAAACTGCGGTAACAATCAACAGTTTTTTCAACTTACCATCCCCTTCTCCTTCAGCTTCTCCTTCTTCTCCTCCTACTCCTTCTGATATTTCACCTTCTACAGTTGGCTGACTTTCTACCTCACTTATATCTGATGCAGCAACTGTTCCTAGACCACCATGGCCTGCAGCTTCCCCTGCTGCCGCTGCAGCAATAATGGCATCTGTGTTGCTGGTTATAAGTGATGTGGCTGTCGTGGACATGTCAGAATTGGTTGATGTCACAGCTGATATCTGAGAAATGGGTACCTGAATGGTCTGTCCATTTGGGAGGGTGATAGTGTGTGATGTGACTCCTGATTGTGTAGTAGTGGCAATCTAAAATCAAAATAAAAAGATAATTAAAAAAACATTCACCAAGTGAAACCACATTGACAACAGATTTTTACAAAAGTGATACCCAAAACAAGAATAAAAAGATGATATATAAAAACATTTCATAGCAGAAAATTTTTGTGTAAAAGAAATTGCCACAGATATTTCAACCAGTTGAGAAGATTCATTTTTTAATCAATGTCCATTTTGAATTTAGGACATTTTTATCTAATATCCCTCAAATGTTAATTGTGCATGAACATTCTCACGGGCCATCCTAACATGCATCTATTAATTAATTCTTCCCAATATGTATCACTTCAGACTCAGCTTCTATGTTCTATGTTTTGAACCCAATGATGATTTTGCAATTGAGTATAGAGGGAAATGTAGTTAGGGGGTTGTTACAAGTTTGCCTTAAAAGTACCCATCCTTGCCCTCCTCCCTCTTCCCATTCTATTAATAATCACAAATGAATGACCCCTCTAAAAAATATTATTAATTAACTGGTCAGACCTGAAGGGCAGCAAGAGGGACCTGTCCCAGTGTAGCTTGCAATGTGGACAGTGTACTGGCATCAGCACCAGAGACTATAGGTATGAACTGCTGAGGTGTCTGTTGCTGGAGATACTGAATATCCCCTGATGCCGACTGAGAAAGAACTTGGACTGCAATCATTTCTGCTTGCATGGTGGAGAGAGCCGCTTGGTCTACAACTTGGGAGATCATAGATGTGGGTATTGTTGTTCCTTCTGGGTTTGATGCTGCTGCAGGAGGAAGGTTAGAATTACAGACAGCAGATGATAAAGTGTCAAAAATCATGTACAGGATAGAATAGAATCTTTATTCAATTAAGGTTGCACAGGAATTCATCATTTTTATTGAGCCCTGAAACAAGCCCCAGGCTGATCTAAGTCAGGGCATGGCTAACTCACAGATAAAGAGATCTGGGATCACTGCACCACCCTTCATTCCCTCATAATCCTACGACTCTTAAGCCTGGTTCTCACTAGTGACACAAGCATAAGTGCAAGCAACATACACAGACTCAGTATTACATTTATCACCTAGGTGTGAGAAAAGACAAGCACTGATAATGAGCAGTACACTACTGAGTCTGCATATGTTGCTTGCGCTTATCAACTGCCACCCGATTAGCTCAGTTGGTAGAGCATCGGTCTTTCGTGCGGGAGGTCGTCGGTTCAAGCCCCAGCTGGACCAACACTCAGGGTCTTAAAATAACTGAGGAAAAGGTGCTGCCTTTGTAACTACATCTGCAAATGGTTAGACCTTCAGGTCTTCTCGGATAAGGACTTTAAACC
>JAAAQI020137627.1:0-12535 GCA_011800005.2 Stichodactyla mertensii
TCGGGCCGCAAATGACACTACGCGGGCGCAAATAAACAATATGCCCTCCAAAAGTCATTTTATTGTCCTAATAACGTCCAGTGCCTTTTAACAGTAGCACTGTTGGAGCAGTTCGCTTTACAGAGAATCTTAGGTAACCTCAAATGGCTTCTGCATTCAAGCGTTATGATTGGATGGTTTAGTATTTGGGCGTTTTGATTGGTTCAAGCCATGGGATACATCTAAGATTCACAGTAATTTCAAGACTCAGTCGTCATACATGACTTCTCTATAAATAAAGCTGTGTACATAAAACATCAATAAAACCAAAAACAATTATAATGACAGCCATTAACAAGTTGATTCCGGTATTTCGATTCTCTTTTTCTTGTTTTTATCCCATTAAAATAGCAAAATTCGATATAATTCTGGAAGTATCTCGTTTCTTGCACCCTTTAATATGATTCTAAGATAACATAGTCTTGTTGCAGACGTCATAGAATTTCAGTAACGACTTTTAATTTGTCTCGTGACTTGTGTAAAAATGCAGATCTATATCTTATCGATATAGTTGTAATTTATCTTAGTATTTTGCTTACTACCTCTAAGGATACTGTACGATAACTCACGATTAGAATCTCCAGGAGCGATCTGAGGTTAGGGGGTTGCGGTAGGGAGTGATGGTCACTGGACTATCTTGTGACTCCAAAACCCTGGAATGAATCCCCTTAAATATCAGGTCAAAGTTAACAGACCTCCCTAAACGTTAACCCTGCGCCATCGACAAAGTTCTCACTTCCATTCTACTTTTACTTTCCAGTGCAAACTTACGAACTTATAAATTGATCGTTTTCTTTTGGAAAAAATAGCATTATTCGGTATTAAGTGTTATTACGTAGTTAGCACTAAGTACGTCTTATTAACCAAACAGGAGGACCGTACACTACGTTATGGACCGAGTTTTTACCTACTGCCTTATGGACCAAGTGCGTAACGCGCGGGCATTGAAAAAGTGTGAAAAAACGAGGTGCCATAGCTTACGTACGGACCGAGCAAGCGAGGTTAATAAGATGTTTATTATATGGCAAGGCGAACACAATAATAAGGAGAGTGAATTATTAACCGCAAATTTGCTAATGAGAGCGCGTGAATTTACCTTGCTATATAATAATAGATGAATGAACCATGCAAACAAGAAGTTATTGAATTTTATAGGATTTTTTGACCGACGAAAAATCCATACAACTCGCTCGAGTATTGCATTCAATTTCAGGAAATCTACGAAGCCATGAACGCTGTACTGTACAAGATACATAGCGTAGATGTGGAGGAAGCTGGGCTTGGTGATTACGGGAAGAAAGGTATTTGTCTTCCTCTGTGAACTTTATGCAGCTAAGAAACTAAATCCAGCCGAAAGATCAAAGCAAATCTCAGTACGGTACATCCGGGTCGCTGAATGAGCCTGCTGTTTATTGGGGCAGCAATTTTCATTGTAAGAAACGCTGCACAAATTGAAGAATGAAAACTGAGGAAGTTATTGAAAAAGGTTTTGTCCGATTGCAAGAAATGTTTTTCTTTTTCCAGGTAATTACGTTCGAAGACAGTTAGAACGGTGGGGCAAGCAATACCAAGCAAGCAAGACACGTGACATCCCTGCTATGGATAAGCTGATCACGTGGTTAAGTGAGAACATACCAGCCAGTGAGAAGACGACAGTGGTTCATGGTGACTACAGGTAAAGGATGGGATAGGAGGGGGAGGGGTGGTGAGATAAGTGTAATCCCTTTAGGTCCAGCACTGATGACGTCATTTAATACGGCGGCCATGACATCATGTGCCAACAAATTACCAGTCTGGAAGCGCAAATCTGTTACCAAAGATTTAACCTAACTTATTGTGATTTTAGATTTGTTTGTTTGTTCGTTTAGACTTGATAACTTGATATTTCACGAGACCAAACCAGAAGTGAAAGCTGTTCTTGACTGGGAGCTGTCTACTCTTGGAGATCCATTGTCTGATCTGGCCTATAACTGTCTACCACATCACCTACCACCTGAATTCCCGACTCTCAGAGGTCAGTGACAGCTAAGGGTGTAGTTTGGTGGGTAGCCTGCTGTGCGGCCGCCCTCTGGATAAATCAGATTAACGAGGGAGATTGGAGCGAGGAGGGCTGAGCTGGGTTACTTGGCAAAAAGGGGGAATGACAGCTAGAAAGTAGGAAGGCAGTTAAGTTGACACGACGACGCCTTCCAAAAACCATTCCTCAAATTCAAGAGCCTTTGGAAACCAAAGAACATGGGTTTTGTTTTAGACATTTCTTAACTACTTTAACTGTGCAGTTGGATATCATGGAAGTTGTAGTGTATCTAAGATAAAACCAACGGTTTTTTCTTGATATTGAGGATATTTTGAGTTCGCTATTAGAACTGGTTACCTCGGCAGGTTTTGGCGACAGAGAGCCACAATCCCTTGGGATCCCAACCGATCTTCAGTACATGGAAATGTACTGCAGTAGAGCCTCTATGCTGCCCATCAACACCTGGAATTTCTACATGGCGTTCGCTTTCTTCAGAGTGGCTGCTATTCTTCAAGGTGTTTATAAGAGAGCATTGGAAGGTAACGTCCGAACTCGAACATCCCAAATCACAGTAACCCCAAGATTGCACAATCTTTCTTTCTTTCTTTCTTTCTTTCTTTCTTTCTTTCTTTCTTTCTTTTTAATTTTAATTTTAATTTTAGTTTTAGTTTTAGTTTTATTTCATTTTTGGGGGGACCTATTTTTTACTTAGACACTTACCTTTTATGAACACAAATTTTGAAAGTTGGTCCTAGCATAAAAATTGAAAGTATCTAGTTATAAATATAGATCTTCCAGAAGAAAAAAAGAAAAAAGAAAAAAACTGAAGCAAATTTGGGTTACCTGTGGATTACCGTAATGACAAACAACGAACCTCTGTTATCTGGTACGTTCGATACTCGTTTCTAATTTTGTTTTGATTTTTTTAGGCCAAGCAAGTGGAGAAAATGCGGAAGCGGTCGGGATGCTGGCTGAGACAATGGCTAAGAAGGGTTGGTCATTTGCCGCTAAAGAAATCAACACTAACCCATCAAGTGGAAGCGGGAAAACACCCAGCGGGAAGAGAATGTACAGTACAAGCACTGCTGACCATCCTAGAGGTAATGATGATTAACAATCCGTTATCACTGACTATTGCTGGTTTGCAACGATTCCTAAGAGGATCAAACGACAAAGGCATGGCGGCCATGTTGGTGGTATAGACAAAAGGACCTAATGAGAAATCTTTTGTTAAATACCACCAACATGGCCGTGATGACGTAACGTTATATACTGATTTCGATTTCATCGGAACAAAAGTTTCCCTTTTAGGGCAGTCTTCGTATGAGGGGGAAACGCTACGGCAAATTCGTAGTCGCACCGTAGCAATGCCGTACTTTACCGTAGCCGTATCAACGCATTGTGATTGGATGATTTACACCAAAACAATAGAAAGCCATTTCAGTGTTATTACCGCGCACCGTACTGTGTGCGTGTTATAAGTCAGTTTCCCACTCACAGGAAAACCGCTCTAAGGGGAACATTGCCATGCCATTTTTGATTGGCTGCTCGTAAAGCCATTGTACGTCACAGTTCATATGAAATCAAATCTTGTGATTGGATAATGGGCTTTTTCTTGCTTCTTTTTCTTGGGTCGTATATTTCGATTGACTCAGAAAAGTCAGATCACAGAACTGTGTTGATGACAGCCATTGAAACAATCACAGCGCGATAGATTAGTGCTCATCACAATCAAAACACTGAGGTCACGGCACGTCCGTTCCATGAGTTTTTCACAGTCACACGAAATAGAGCCCTGTGATTGGGTGGAATGCATTTTCTCCAATCTGATTGGTTCAGACTGAAAGTCATTTGAGAGCCGTTGTAACGCTTTCCTCTCAAACTAAATCCATTTCTTTCACCTAGGTTCGCTAGCTATTTCTGTTGATGCTCTCTCACCTCGTGTCCAAAGCCTTCATCGCCAAGTTAAAGAGTTCATCACAGAGAACGTTATACCAATAGAAAAAAAACTCGATTTATACTACTCTTCTAATAAAAGATGGAACCCACACCCCAAGATAGAAGAATTAAAGGTACTAACAATAAGTAGATAAAGGAGAGAGAAAACAGAAAGGATTTAGGGAAAAAAACCGTTAAAAAACGTAAGCTAAAGACTTTAAAACGTCACTAAAGTGAACTAAAGGAACGGGAATACAGAACAAAATTGTGCAAACGTGTCGCGCAACATTATTACGTTGCAAGTTGCAGAGCACATGTTGCTCGTATTACCACGGGGTGCTTAAAGTTTTTTCATTGCAAATAGTATAGACGTGGCTTTTGGTTCGTGAAACAAAGTAAATTTGTAACGCGTGTCGAGAGAGAATACGAGCAACAATGTTAATTGTTGGACAAACTATTGTGTTCATGCAAAGTGCCCCTCAAATTTGATGTAAATGAGCTAAAACGAAATGCTTTATGGATCAAGTGTATAGGCTACCATAATCAGGCTCAAAATTAACGCTCGCAAACTCGCAAAATGCTAGCGTTTTTTGTGAATTTTCGAGTGAAAAAAATATGTACTAGCAAACACTTTACCACTTCGCTAGTGCAACACTTTGCTAGTGGACTAAAAAGTTAACTTCGAGCCCTGATCATAGATATACCGGTAAAAATCAAAGCTGTTGCTCTCAGAATTTTTGTAGAGTGAAGCGGATTTTGACAACACTGTATCGTATAGTTTAACTTATAGGCTATGAAGCGTTCTTCATCAGTGTTCAATTTTGTGATGTTCACAGGACAAGGCCAAAAAAGCAGGACTCTGGAATCTGTTTATTCCAACTGAGGCTGATCCCGAGGGGAGATATGGAGCGGGACTGACCAACATGGACTATGCTTTCTTGTGTGAAGAAATGGGGAAATCAATCTTTGCACCTGAGGTATTTTGTCTTACTGAACACGACATGCCAGCTTCTATCTAGAAGCTGGCATGTTGCCAAGACAAAGGATGGGATAAAATGAGGGCCATTTTTGTACTTCCCTGTTTGAGGATATTTTGAATAAATAACCGCGTAAAAGCTTCTGCCTTTGCTCTAGAAACATTTGTCAAATATCGATGAAACCTTAGTTGTGGTTTGCAATATCGCGTAATGTGGCTGTCGTGAGTGAGCCAAAAATAAAGAATCTTTTGGCTATTGCATTTAATTTCTGTATCCCGGCTCCTTTGGGTTATATGAAAAATAAACAAAGAAAGGGTGGAAATCTTTTTGCGAATTTGGTCATTTTGAAGCGAATAAAAAGAGCGGGAAAAGTATAAATTCTAAAGACCACGAGTGTTTGACCGTGAGGGACTTGCCGCAAAACTGAAGAACACCCATCCATAATAACTGAAGCATGATGGGATTTCGAAGAGAGAATTTCTTCTTCTCAGGTCTTCAATTGCTCAGCGCCTGATACAGGAAACATGGAAGTGTTAATAAAATATGGGACTGAGAAACAAAAGGTATGATTACTAGTAAAATGTGAATGGACAAAAAGGATGGACAACATGAAATTTAAGGACAGAACTGAAAAATTGTTTAGTTTTTATCCTAGGCTTTGGCCTTGATGCTAGATAAGACAACCTGAAAAGCTCGCGTCACAATCGGTGCCATAAGTGTGCCTTGCCGCGACCGTGATGTTTTCTAGATTTTTGACGTGCCTTGACGTGCCTTGACGGTGTCACGACCGTCTTCTTGCCGCGAGCTTTTCACATTCATACGAAATCTGCTTAAGAGAAAATTTATCCAATCTATAAAACAGATAAGAACAAATGAACTTGAAAGATGAACAAGTTTAATTTTTTCCTTTATACTTAGGATGAATGGCTGACACCTCTTCTTGATGGTAAGATTAGATCCTGCTTCGCCATGACTGAACCACAGGTACGATGATTGAGCTAAAGATAAGCAGGAAGCTAATGCAATATTCTTGAGCCTTGGTTTTTACCTCAGACAAAATATAGTGACATGGCGTATCCAGAACACCAATTGGTGAAAAGTCTGACTTTAAGTTGAAAAAGTTTCAAAATTCGTAATATAATAACTAAATTTTCAGAAATACTTGGATAAGTTTTTCGTTCCTTCGTTCCTTCTAATTCTCTTCCTCCTCATCCCCCTCCTCCTTCTCCTCCTTCTCCCCCTCCTTCTCCCCCTCCTCCTCCTCCTCCTCATCGTCGCCGTGTTACTTATTAAAGTTTTATTTGATTCATTCAAGTTTTTTATTGTATTTCAGGTGGCTTCCTCAGATGCTACCAACATCCAGTCATCGATACGGTTAGACGGAGATCATTACGTCGTTAATGGCAGAAAATGGTGGATATCTGGTAATAAATTATTAGCATCCATTCTTTTGAAGTTGAAATTATAAACAGTATCTGAAACACTTTATGCCAGCTATGATCTGATCCCTCTTGCGCATTGCGCCATGTGGTGTGTACTCGATAAATTATCCCATGATGCAGTGATGTCAATGGTGTTTAAATTTAGAAAACATCTTGGGTTTATGTCCTTGCACGAGACATAAAGTTCTGAATCATTTGTGTATCAGGTGCTCTCCACCCGATGTGCAGAGTAGCTATTTTCATGGGCAAAACAGATCCCGAAGCATCCAAGCACAAACAACAGGTAAAAGAAAAGAAAACTGGACGCTTCTGACACTTCAAGGGAACTTTTAACGCTTTTGCTATCATCAGTAATAACGGAGTTTCGTGTTGCAAGAAAAACTGGGTTTGCGTAAGCCAGATAGCAGGCTCTTTCCTTGCAACTTGTCTCGCAATTTTGTTGCACAAGTGCAACATACCAAAAGTGTATTTCTGAGTTTTACTTCTCGCAACGGTTGCGGTAACAAAATTGCGAGACACCTTTGATATGTTACACTAGGCAATGCCTCGTGCAACTTGTTTTGGAACACAAGTTACAAGGAAAATTGCCCAGAGTAACAGCACTTTAAAGGTACAGAATGCGAAGTCACACATCCAAGACCATGAGACGATGAGCACATCTAGTTAATGTATTCTCATTTTTATGATTATTGTTTACTTGTTGTACATAGGCCATGATTCTGGTTCCAATGGACACACCTGGAGTGAAAGTGATTCGCCCGTTGTCTGTCTTCGGCTATGAGGATCCCCCGGGTATAAATATTGTTTGTCGAATCAAATCCTGTGTATATGTTAATCTTCATGTATTTCAGTGGAGTTGCTGGAATTTATGTTTTTGAGATCACTTTCCTTTAATGATTCAGTTTTGTGGATTCTCACAGGTGGTCATGCCGAGCTCTTGTTCGAAGATGTCAGAGTACCTAAAGAAAACATGCTGTTAGGACACGGACGAGGATTTGAAATTGCACAGGTAGAGCAAACCTACCCCCCTCCTTTCCAATAAGTGCATCACCCGCCGTACGGTATATGCTAAATGAAAGTATTATGGACAGGCAGTATGAACGACAGTGTTCGCTAGACTTCACCATGGTTGCATCATAGTCGAAGGGCTTTTACCAAGAAGAAGTTACTTAAAATGACCTGTTTTGTGCGATATTTTTCTGCAGGGTCGCCTTGGACCAGGACGCATCCATCACTGTATGAGACTAATAGGACAGTCAGAACGAGCTCTAGAACTGATGTTACACAGGGTACGTAAAAATAATAGCCGTTGATTCATGTGTAGATGGCGGCTGTATTCGCACGGTCTGCTTGGTCTACGTCATAGTCCATGCGCATGTTTTACAAAATTGTTTTAACTTGCGCAAACTTGCCACGTTCCCTTCTGCAAAAAGGAATTTTTAGCATTTGTGAATATACGAAAAGACATTAACCGACCATTAGGTATTTCTGCAACGTGCCCCTCAAAGTCGAGAATACCAATAGTCACTCCATTAATCATCTTGATCTTAGGTTCAAACTAGATTTGCATTTGGAAAACCGCTGGCCACTCAAGGCAAGATACTTGCTGATATTGCTGCTTCAAGAATCGAAATTGAACAATCGAGGTAAATAAGACTATTTTGTCCTTTCATTGTTCGAAAACAGAACAAACATGTTAAACCCCGTCATAATGTCAGAGTATTATTCAGATCTTGTCATTTCACTGGGAGCCCGAGACCAGCTTTAGTATCGGAATATGTATGTAGCCGATCTTGGGCTCCCTGTGGTCAGTTCCGATGGTTTCAGGCTCTTTCAGCCTAAGGAACAGCATAGTGGTAAATAAAAATAAATAAATGGTTCTTAAGTCCTTATTTAGTTTTTCTTCAATACTAGGCTTCTTACACTAAAGGCAGCGCACCTGATGGATACTGTAGGGAACAAGGTATTGCTATCAAAGAGGAACTTGCCTCCTTACTTTGGTCAACACGACCAAGTCCCATCTCCCAGCTCGATCATTTCTTGCTGTACTATCCCTGGAAACTGTCTAAATATTTTCTTCTTCTTGTGTAGACAGCTGCACCCGAGATAGCGATGATTAAGGTAGCTGGACCACAAATGGCACAAAATGTAATCGATAGGGCAATGCAGGTAAAAGAAGTGGAGTTTTCGCTCTGGTTAGAATCATATGCGACAGTTGCTACCACGTGATGACATCATGCTGTTCAGACTTACCAGAGTTTTGAGTCAATCTCGATTTAGCTTCTATTTAACAGCGCCCTAAATATATTGAATAACATGTTTTTTCTCTTCTCGGTAGGCCTTTGGTGGAGAAGGTCTCTCGTCTGACCAACCTTTGGCTCAGTTTTTCTCTTGGGCCCGCGTTCTTAGGTTAGCGGATGGTCCAGATGAAGTGCATGCGCGCGCAGTAGCAAAAATGGAGTTGCGCAAGGTCGATTCACATTAAAATCAAAATATTTCTGCTTTAAACTATTTTTCGATCGCAAAACTAATAAATCGACGGAAATAAAAATAAAGACGTATTTCATATATAATCAGGCCAAAAACTATATGCGAACCAAGAAAAGCGCAAAAGTCCGAAAATCAGTTATGAAATGAATCAATGACTGTTGATTAGAATTAGGGACCATAAAATGCTAGAAATTTTGTAATATTCGTAACTTTAAATCGTAGATAAAGAAAAAAAGGCAAAATCTAGTAAATTCTGAAGGTCCGTTTACACGGGCGATTTTTCTGTGATAAGCACTGCAATTCTAGCTGCGATGCAAATTCACGCGTGTAAACTACCGGCGATTGTAAGACGATTTTCTAAATTCACGCGCGATTTTTGATCGCAGGGGAATCGCAGAAAATATCGCCAAAGTAAACGGGCCTTGAATTAGTTTATTTCCTGTGTCTTCTTGCCGTATCATAATAAAGTAACCCTAGCTTTACTTGGCATAAAATGTCAGTTCTACGTAAATCAGAATAAAAGTCAACCATATCTTTGCAAGTGAATTATTTTTGCAGGCTTTTTTCCCGATGTCAAATGTATTCAAATTTGTTTGATGTATTTTTGGTCAGTTCTGTTGGTGTTGTGGGATATATTGTACATATATTACTTATACCTTACATTTTTTGTAACCATGGATATACAGTTCAGTTCCTTTGAGCCTTTATCTCCGGACTTTGTTTTTATGAACTACAGATATAGATATTTTTTCAATCAGTTAAATTTCCTGTAAGCACCCATCGATTCCTCTCCTACACAACTGATTTTTCTTGTTTTATTCTTTAATAAGACTAAAATGATTACGATTTCTAGCTCCAGTTGGAAAGATCAGTAATACCGAGGATTAACATGATAAGCATCATTATCTGTTATGGGGAAACTCACTTTTTGTTCTAATTTGCTGAATTTTGCTTCTAATAAATATTCCTTTTTAAATGTCATGCCGCGTTATCTCCAGTTTTACCGTATTAATGAAAACTGCAACATACAGAGGGTAATTAGAGCGTCACTAAGTACAAACGCAGTAATAAGAAATGTACCCTTTCAAAAAGCGTTGTCACAGCTTAAAGCAGCAAGTCAAGACCACAAAGCCTTGGGGTGATTTTTTCAGTACATCCATTCTGAGACGCGGTTCAGTAGCGTGCCGGGGGGAGGGGACAAGGGAGTGGGCCTTAAATTTTTGGAAATTAATTGTCGAAATATAAAAGAGAATTAAAATATAAAAAATTAAATTTAACAAAGAACCTATGAAAGAAAGAATGAATGAAAAAGGTGTTTTTTTGTTTGCTTGTTTATGTTTATGGTTTGTTTGTTTGTTTGATTTTTCTTTTTCCCAGTTCCTGGGTCCTCGCTACGCCCCTGACGCGGTCGTTTGTCTTTTTACAATATATGGCAGGCTCCAAGTTTCTGTGCCCGAAAACTCGGCTAATACGATACCAATAGTTTGCTTTCGGTCTTGACTTGTCACTTTGGGCTGAGACAATGGTTTTTTGAAATAGGCGTGTTAACTTCGACAAACTAATTAAAAACGAATAAAAATGTAATTTGATCTGCAATTCTAATTTTGTGTGTTTGTATCTTTCGTAAGTCTCGAAGAAGGCTTATTTTAAAAAGAGGACTTTCGTAAGCTATTGCCTGAGTATATTATTTAGCACTTCGCTTATTTTGCATAAACGTTTGTTGACATAACAATTTTGGGTTTCTCTCTCTCAGCTATGCAATACAACAATGTTATTTTACCTTCGCAGCAGGATATTGCTATAAGTTCATTCATCGTCACCTTGAGCCATTAAAAATTCGCTTAAATCACTTTAGAAGTTTTTTAATATGTCCGATTTACACTTCTGTCCATTTTTCATGAATGTCAGTCATTTTAGAATCGAACAACACCTGTAGCCAACGTACATTTCATTTACAATCAAGCTCGCTAAATTAATACAAAAGCATTTCGAATTCTTTGTTAAGAAATCAATTCTTTTCACCCACAGGAAATGCATTCAATTTTTCCTTGGGAAGTGTTCTTTTATGGAGGCTCAAAGTATAGCGACTGGGAATGATTTAGCGTTTTAAGAAACAATTTTCAAATTAAGTCCCGATGCGAATTTTCTAATTTGCAAATCTTCAAAGAGAATCTTCAAGCAGTTCATCTGTTTGACTAACGTTAAACGGCCCTGTTTCTTCTGTATCATCCTGAACAACCATCAAATTGTCCCTTTTTCTGTGGTAATATCGATGTACGAACCATGTCGAACTGAGCAAGCCCACGCCGACGAGAATCAATACAATAGCAGCTGCATCGTCTATCACTCCTTTACACACTTCATCCTCGATATTTCTCTTCTTTTTGTGGAGACATCTGAATCCAAATCCCAAACACAAGACCGAAGCGAGAAGAGGAACCGCACATAAAATAAACCTTTGGTGTTTTTCACATAATGTAAAGCAAGTATCTGACATTTCTGACATTTTGAAATATATTATCCTTACCCTTGCTTCTTCCACCAAAACAATATTTATAAAATACTCATTCGCTGAAAATTGAATCCTGTTTGCGCTTCTTCTCCATTTGAATATCTCTTTTTTGAAGTCTTAAAAGTGTTTTCGAGAAGAGGTCAATTAAATTTATATCGCCTAAAACATCGATAAAATAGTAAATATGCAAATGACAACGAAAGCCAATCGATTGCCAAGATATTCTGTGCCCGAATGACGTAAAATCATCCAAAATAATCACGGGATTTTCATTAGAAATGTCAGTACTTGACAGAACTACAATCAAAGGCAAATTCATCGCTGTAGGGTACTAGAACTACTGACCTACATCGAATAATATAAAACAAGACATCGTTAGTTCACGATTAATTTAAGCAAAAGAAAAAGAGAAATTTCAGCGTAATACTTTTGGTTCTAGAATATTTTATCTGGGACCCACGCATGCGCAGAAATCTAAGACAAAAGTCCAGAAAATCTAAAAATAGAGAAAACCTGCCTGTCTGAAGAAAAATTTAATTAGCTTTATTAGAATAATTAAAAATAGTGAGAAAATCACAGGAAAAGCGATCAACAATAAGTATTAAGTCGGCCCTAAACACTGGAGAGAAAATATTACGATTCCAAGATAGTCTGTCATACTATTTCATTAAAATGAAATAACAATGTTGGCACATTATTGGTGTACGTCAACGTCATTTAAGTTGTCCACCGAAAAAAGACGTTTAAACAACAAGAATTCTCACGTTATTCATTTGTTTATTCCTTTAAAGGGATAAAAATTCAAATATAAACTGTAGTATTATTAACAGTTAACAGGGAATAATAAATATAAACTCTACATACACAATGATTTCCTTTAACAAGCATTTAGAACGAGTTTTTTAAGGTATCACGTGGTATTTCTTTTAGTCTAAATGTCTTTTTTCGGTGGACAACATTAATGACATTGATGCTTTAACACTTATTTACTGGGACCGAGGGAAACAGTATGTTTTGTGGTCCCAAGACCGCTGATGTTTCCAGAAGCGGAGCTGAGGGAAACATCAGCGGTCGAGGGATCACAAAACATACTGCTTTCCCGAGGTCCCAGTAAATAAGT
>JAAAQI020137660.1:0-12527 GCA_011800005.2 Stichodactyla mertensii
CCCCCCCACTTTCCCAGAAATTTACATGTTACCCCCCTCCCTAAGGCTGTGAGTTTACATTGTGCCCCCCTCTCGTTCTACTGCCCCCTCCCCTCCTGATAATTATTGCACAGTCCCTTACCTAGACGTATAAGTTAATGTACAATATGCGTCCAAAACGACCAAAGTCTTGCAAAATAAAGAAAAGTCTTTTGGAATCGTAACTGTAAGCGTACATTCATCTCTTACTGAAAGCCGATATGTTGGCAACGAGTTAAAGCAGCGGAAATAAGGAGTATATTAAGGTGTGATGACGTATACCACAACTTCCACAATGCCAAGCGGGCATTCGCTTCCTTGACGTAATTACGGGAGTGGTCTTTTGTTTTATTTGTAGGACTTTGCGTCAAGAGGAATTGAAAACGAATAAGTAGGATCTATCTTATAATAATTATAATAATACACTTTTTCAAACAGAGTGACTAGAATTATATCAATTTTCATCTAGGCACTAAAAGATAAAGATAAAATTATATTTTAACAGCGCTTCCAACAACCATCACACGTGCGCTTTCGCATCAAATCCTTAGCCATGAATACGCGCCGTTTGTAAAAGAAAAGAAAATAAAACGAAGAAAATGAGGAGTTTGACATTTCTTTATGATACCTTCCTTGATAGCGGTTTCCCCAGGGTGTTTTATGACTTGGATGGTAGTGATAGATTGGTTCTGCAACACCAAAGTAGAACAAACCCACACCAATCCCAGCAGCGAACAACATGGTAAAGTAGGTAGCGTCTCCATACTCTGGTTTGTCATCGGGTTTGCCGAGCTTTAACTTGCCGTACTTGGAAAAAAGCAGATACAAGATGAACACTGCCCAAACATCTTGGGTACCAATGTACAGCCATGTCCAGGTTAGAGTAATCCAATCTTTCCACTTTGGAATTTCTTGTTTAGCTATATCAGTCCACCGCAGACAGAATACCACGAAAGCCCAGATCAAAGTAGCTGAGACAAAGGTTACTACAGGATTGATGTCAACCCGTAAGAAACGGAAGATTTTGAACTTGACAGTGCGGCATTTTCTTCGTATTTCGCGATCATCTTCATCTGCCATGTTCTACGAACTGCGACGTAGCGTAAACTGAATGAATTCAGTTTTCTTTGAATATATCAACTTGATTTTAGCGCATATTCTCGTGCTTTTGTGATTGCATTTCAGTAATTGTTTCATGGTGACGACGCGCACTTGTATGCGTGATGTTTGTTTTAAACTGATGAAGACTAAAACCAGGTAGAAAACACTGCGAATTTGATGTCGGAATAACTTTTTTAAGATGATCCACAGCGCCTTTAATGATATGAAATGACAAAAATGAAAAAAAGAAAACTGCGAGCTGAGAGAAAGAAAAATCGAAGGGGCTTATGGGTAGATTAGTTTGTGGTCAGCGGTTTCACTTTAAGAGCACGTGTTGCAAGATGGCGGACAAAACGAAGGTAGTTCGAGAGAGTTCTCTAAGCCCAAAGCAGGTGAGAAAGCCATGAATTGATGTTAAAAAGACAGCAAAAATGAAATCAATATCTATATAATTATCAAAGTAATGGGTATCTATTGCTAATTCCACCATCAGATGTTGTATTTGACCATCAAGATGTGTGTGTATTTTTAAATCAGATTGTTTTAACTTTTGCAGGTCGATCTGGCTGTGTCTGCTCTCATGAAATACATCAAAGAGAAGCGATCGAATAAGCCGAGTTTACTGGGAGACCAGCAGATTTTATGGCTGATCATGGCTTTGAAGAAAATACCAGCACCAGATAAAAAACCGAAGAGAATGTAAGCATTGAGTTACGACTAACCTAAGATGGCTGAAAAACTTACTGGATCTCTCCTTTGGTCGGAATGGTGGATAAGCTATATAGAACATCTCAGCTTTCATATTTTTGATTGTTATGTAAAATATCAAAGAGAATTAAGCTATTTAGAAATACAAAATCTGAATGGTTTAGAGTGTTTGTAATAAACCCGTGAAATAGTTTAATAGAGGTTAGTAGACACTAATTCTATTGTTTTATTTTGTTGGGGCTTGACTATTAGTCAATGACTATTAGATTTTGTTTCATGAGTTTATTGCAATCACTCTACAATAATGGAACTATAAATGGATTTTTAGACTGATAAAGAATGTTCCTGAAGTTTGCAAATCAGTGGAATATCCAGGAGGTCATAGGATGCTGTGACTGCACTCACTGGTGGTAGGGGGGGGTGGGGGTGGGAGGGACAATTTTTGAAGTTTAGTGAAGTAGAGGGAAACTGCATTTGGAAATCTGGCATATGTGTCTGCGACATCAGTACCATCACTGATTGCTTAAGGTTCTAGGCTCTTGGCTTGGATACTGCGTACCCATATCACAAAGGTTTTACTCTGAGTATTTCAGCTTTCTTTTCCCTGATTTATTTGATTTTGGGATTGTAACTTATTAGTCTTGCTAGGCTGTTGTTGTTCTGTACATACTAGTTATACAATGCTTTTGAGTGGTATACCATGGAATATCCCATGCCTCACTTGTATTTTCTATGTGTACAAACAAGAAGTCTTTAGGCGAGTGTGTATACAAAGAAAATACAAGTGACAAGTGGGATATTCCATGGTATGCCATGAGAAAGTATTGTAGAACTATTTTATCCCACATCATAGAAAATACAAATGCATGATGGGAAGGAAGAGTGGAATACCAATGAATATACAATGGCTTTCCTGTATTCTGATTGGCTGTATTTTCTGTGGTGTGGAATAAATGACAGTAAGATAATTTCTAATCAATTGATATTGCATGTCTAGTTGTCTTAGTAATTCATTGCATCCAGATGATTCTGAAGTCTGTCTCATCACTAAATCAGAAGGAAAACCTGTCAAAGCACTGCTACAATCTGCTGGGGTCACATCTGTTAAGAAGGTACAGTGATATTTGTAAACTTTGGGGGCAAGATGTTTATTTTCACATATGATTAACACTGATTTATTGGTATCCCTTTTTAGGTCATCAGTCTGGCAAAACTGAAAAAGAACTACAAATCCTATGAATCCAAAAGGCAACTGGCAAGTTTATTTGATTTGTTCATATGTGATGATGTTATCTATCATCTACTGCCAAAGTTTCTTGGAAAACCTTTCTACACGCGAAAAAAGTAAGTAACTCATGAATTTTAATTACATGAAGGAAAAGTTCCACAACACACAATGTCTGGATTTGTACTATTTATACATATGAACTATAATTTTTTCAATTGCTCTTAATTGAGCTGTTCAGCCTACAAAACAGATGTTGAAGTGAATAGTGATTGTAAAAATAGAATACCATTCATAAAGATACTGGTAAATATTGCCTCCTAGATTTCCAATTCCTATCAGTTTGAAGAAGAAAGACTTGCAAGGAGAAATCAACAAAGTCTTGCAGAGTACATACATGTCTCTTGGGCATGGTTCATGCAGGTGAGTGCAGCTCCTGAATAATAGAGTTTTCCTAAAATATGTATATTCTTTGTGGTAAGTTGCTAGAACATAGTGAAAAGCCTTGCAGAATCCATTTTTAATAGATTTGATTTTCTTTTAATCCTGTAAAATATCATTGACATGCTTGGAAAGAAATCTTGCTCTCATTTCATGGGATGGGGTTACTGAAAATGGATACTAAAGGGAATTATATTACAGTAAGAAATATTTTATCTTCCTATTCTTTCTATTAGTGCCATAAAGGTTGGACATACTGGACTAACAGAGGAAGAAGTTGCTGCAAACATACTGGAGACTGCTAGAGGCATAGCAAAAATCATCCCTCGTGGCTGGAAAAATGTCAAATCTCTGAACATAAAAACCTCAGATTCAGTATCTTTACCTATTTATAACTCTCTCCCAGAACGACCAGTAGCAATACAAACTGAGTCAGCTGAGAAAACTAAGTTTACACAGAGAGATAAAAAACAAAAGAAAAGAAAGGTTCATGAAAAAGAAAATGATTCTGACTAAGAGGAAAACTCATCTAATTTTGGCTTTTATTCTCAGGTTTCAAAATAAAATAAACCCAATTTAAAGTTTGGCAAACTTTTTAGGACACTACAATTCTTCTTAATCACACAGCAGCCATATTGGTTGAAACAATAGGTTTTGAATCCCTTGGGTCCCCTTGCCCTTACTTTGAGGCGTATCAGAACATTCCAAACAAAGGTTTTTGCTCTCATATGGGAATAAACATGGCCATCGTGTGATTAAAGCCTATTATATCATTGTTGTATCTTTTTGCCTTCAACAAGTACTTAAAGCATCTCTTTTTCTTTTTGGAAAAAGGATTAAAATATATAAATGAAAATATTTGCCATGAATACATGTAAATTTAACCAGTGTTAGGTGAGATTAGCAGGATTATCTGTACATTATTTGGTCTGATAAAATAATAGTCATAGGAAAGGCGATAATAAAGTCATAGTTTGTTAACTAAAGGAGTAAAGACGTTATTTTCATTTTCTAATTTGGAGTTACTGGGGGTTATGGAAGAGATGGTCTAGACTGGAATTGGAATACACTTAAGCATCAGTTAAATGTCAGAGCTACAGCATAATTTAACAGGTTATGGCAATAAATTGTTGGAAGAAAGATTTTTAGGAGTTTTGAAAGGATGAGAATAGCCCACTTCTGATCTCTCAAAAAAAGATGCATGAAGATGAGGCTTCATGCAAATCAGGCTTGTCAGCTTAAAAATGACTAAAATTTCTTTGACTTTTTCTGTTGTTTAAGAATATATCTTCATGAGTGAACCATGAACAGAAAAGAGTGATAACAGTACAAGTCAGTCATTTCACACCACCAACCACTGATTTCACATGAAACCTCACATCCATGCATGTTTTTCAAGAACTTGGGAGTGAGCTATTATCACTCTTGACCCCAGAGCACTGTCTGTCTTACTGCATCATGAGCATGACAGTAAGAACAAGGGCTTTTGGGTCGGGAGTGGGCTATGTAGACATTTTTGGCTTGGGTGTCATTCCCCTGGGGTTTATTTCTTTGTTTAATAGTAACACTTGAAAAGATACATTAACATGTTTGAATCTCAAACGAAAAATCTTATTCCCAAGAGGATGACACGTGGTTCGAAATAGTAAAACATTACGTCATAGCTGAAAAGGTCATTGGAAGAATAGTGCTTATGGGGTTCCTGTGTAACTTGGCCTCGTTCTCATGTCAGTCTACCCACGAGTTCATGGCGTCCATTTTGAATGCATTCAGTCTTTAACACGTTTGTAAAACTTCAAGATTCTTAAGCGTTGACGATATTATTACACCAAACATGACTACGTACGAGAGCCCTAACATCAAGGAAGAGGATGCTATCGGTGCTAAGATAAGTAGCTTGAGAAAAGATGTAGAAAATGGTCGCGGACGTGAGGATAGTTTTGGTAAGGAAACACATTCTTTTTCATTTCCTTTCATCTTTAGCATTGGCAAAATTCACCGCTTTATTTAATAAATATATTTTAGTGTATTTTAATTTTCATCTTCTTGATGTGGTAATATAATGGTTATTTCTCGCGGAAATCGTTTTTATTGGTGGGGTAAAGAGGTTTGTTGTCTGACATTTGCAGAAGGAAACAGGGACAAACCTCGAGACCGTGACAGAGATCGTGACAGAGGACGAGATCGTGATCGAGATCGTGACAGGGATCGTGATAGAGATCGTGACAGAGATCGTGATCGAAGGAGGAGGGATCGATCAAGAAGTAGAAGTAGAGAGAGAGGTGATAGGAGAAACCGTGACAGAAGTAGGGAAAGAAGACGAGATAGATACAGGTAAGTGTTGTTAGAGGGTGCCATATATAGGGGTATACAAGGTGGGGAAGTTCTTGCATTTTCATTTGATATGCACTCCTTTCACTCACTTTGCTTGGTACAATGGTTGTCGTCACATTTGTATAGCAATGGCTGTGCCAAAATGTCATTGCTGTGTGTGATTGACAGCTGTATTGCAGAATGTTACATTGGTACTTTTGCTTATTAGGTTTGATGCTGTATGTTGAGAGTGAATGTTTAGTGTGCTTTGTTAAGGCAGATTTACATGGTTCAATTTTGGCTTACAAGTGTCTTATGCAATCTGCTATCACCATGCTTACCCCGTTAATTGCTTTATATAAATCAGCCTTACACCTTTTTGGTTATACACAAAAGTTGTGATCAAGTTGTAGGATTGTAGTCTTGAGGCTTTCGTGTTGCATATTTGTAAGACATTTGTAAGAGGTTTATTGGTTTCAAACATGATGAGCTTAAAAGCTGACGTTTTGGCTACACTGTGGCAGTCTTCATCAGAATGAGGTAGGAAAAATTGTGTAAGAAGTTTATATAGTTGTTTACTAGTTGTTGCCATGGAGATGAGAAAATTATTGACGGAGGTCCTTGAGTAGTCGTTTCCAGGTCATGCTTTGTAGGAGTCCTCACGGTTAAAGTTGTTCGGTCATTTAGTGATTTTGATAGATTGTTTGGTGAGTCAAGGAAAAAACAAGTTAGTTGTAGGATTGATTTACACAAAGCGTTGTAAAGCATAGCATAAGTAGATCATGTGACAGCTGTAAGTGAAAGTTGTACTGTGTAAATTGGTATTTAAAGTCCTCACAACACATATTAATAAATCATATGGGAATCATGTAATCAGAATCTGAACGCAGTACTTCCAAACATTTCCTGTATTAAAGTTTTCCTTTGTTTCAGATCTCCATCTCCCAAAAGAGATTCAAATCAAGAGAAAAGAAAAAGAGAGACATTATGGGATATCCCTCCCGTGGGATTTGAGAATGTAACTCCAATGGAGTACAAGCAGATGAGAGGTAAGATAAAATCAGTGTCTTATATCCAGAAAATGTCTTTATTTCCCCCTTAAAGAAGTGCCACAATTAAGTCCAGTTCTGGACTATACTATACTCTACTATGGATGAGTGCAATTTGAGCAAGTGCATATTAAACATCCATTTTTTTGCAGCATCTGGTGCCATACCTGTAGCACCACCCATCCCTGGTGCTGTTCCATTACCTAGCACTGCCATGCCAGGTTTACCAGTACCATCTCCAGCAACAGCCGCAGTAACAGCAGCCACACTAGCAAGTCTTCCACACAGTCAAATGACCAGGCAAGCCAGACGTTTGTATGTGGGTAATATTCCATTTGGAATAACAGAGGTAAGCATCAAGAATGAATTTTTCTAAGAATATTTGAATTTGAAGGAAATGTGTTGTTAATGCTTGGTTTGTTTTCTTTACATGTGTTATCATTTCTGTTTTAAAGGAGCTTCAGGTAAGCAGTACAAACTATTGTCAATTATGAAAAGTAATTTTAATTGGTTGATGATGTAAATTTTCCTGCTCGGTGGTTGTTTAAGGACGTTCGCGGGAAAATCCAAAGTAAATGAAAATTTTCTGAAACTTTGACAATTGGTTAAACAACATTAGACACAAGAAATCGCAAAAAAATTGGAGGGTTACCATTTGATCTTTCGAGTAAAATGACTGATGTCGGTGATTTTGCACCTATCATGAGCTGTGTGACAAGTCATCAAGAGACAAAAACAAAAAAATAATTTAGGCCAAAAACTTACATATCATTGTGAGAAAAAGCATTAGAATGACTTTGTAACTAATAAACTGCTTTAAGAACGATTCTTATGTAAGTGGTATTAAAACTAATATTTTTTTGAGGAAAAAGAGAAAGCACGTCTCTAATGAAAATGGCGCTTTTGGCCGCTTTCATGGGTCGAAATGAAGCAGAAAAAGTCGCAATTTGGTGCAAAAAATAAATGAAATTTTTTTTAAAAACTGAGAGAATGCTCATCTCTAGTATTGCTTTAAATGTATGTAATAAAAAATGGGGGTCACCATTCGATTTGGAGAGAGATTTAATATCAAAGCCTTAATCACTCACTTACCAACGAGGAGCGTGACATATGGCGCGTGGAAACTTTTCAAAACATGCGTTATCCATTGTTTTTCTCTGTTTTCTTAGCTTATAAATCAAAGTCTTGACGGCTCAACACTTTCTTTTTTTAAAATTTTTCCACTTCTAGATGACTTTTACGTATTTTTAAATAATAATTTTGATGAAAACTTGTTTTGAAAACTTGAAACTCGCAAGTCAGCTTGTCACACAATATGTGACGTGCGCAGAAATGCTGCGCGTGAACAATGCCCATGAACGTCCTTAAGATAAGCTATTTGAAAGTCACTGTATATCATATGAACTGAAAAAGACCAGTTTACCTTGTGCACTTCAGATACTAATGTTTTTTTGTTACAGAACTTGATGATAGAGTTTTTTAATGCTAAGATGCATGAAGCAAAATTAAATACAGCTCCAGGAAACCCAGTCATTGCTGCACAAATCAACACAGAGCAAAACTTTGCATTTATTGAGGTATGCTGCCATCAATTATGTAAAGCAACATATAATAATCTTAGCATATATTTCTGTAACAAAAACTTTAAGTAAATCTCAATTCAAAATTAAAATCAGAAATTCTTTACTCAATATTTTGGAAGCAGCTGACAACTATATTGATTTTGCCCAAATTCTTGATTCCCTCAAGCAATTCAATTCCAACTAAATTTATAACTTTCTATCTTCCAAATATATTATAGAAATGCCTCTGTATTGTATTGTGTTGTATATTTATCAACTTTTCAACCAATGTGTATATTTATTTGTGCATATATACACATATATATTATGCATTATATATTTGCTAAAAGTTACATTTGGATTAAGGCTACTTCTTCTTTAGTCATTTTTTGTCCTTATAGCTAGTGTTACAGCGCGACACGCAAAAGTATGACCACTTTTTAATGTATTCGCATACTTTTATGCACGGGATGTTGCTGACAAACGAGCTATTACTCACCATATTTGGTAAAACCAGACAGCTTCTTGTGTAAATGTGTCACTTCAACGTACAAAATCCCGAGCACAAAAGTATGCGAATACATTAAAAGTGGTCATACTTTTGTGCGTCGCGCTGTAATATATAATTTATATATGTTTATATCTTTCCCTCTTTTTACTTCTTCTTTTGCTCGTCTATATATTTCATTTTATTTGTTGTTATTCTCTAATTGCTCCCACCTGGAATAGTTCTAACTAATTGTGGGTAGCAAATATTTTTGTAATTTATTTCTTCAAGATATAATAAATTGTTGTTGTTGTTGTAACATGTTTAATTTGGTTAACATGTTTAATTTAATTAACTTAATTTTATGTATTTTAACTTTGATAGCTTCGTTCTGTGGAAGAAACAACCCAAGCAATGGCATTTGATGGCATTATTTTACAGGTAATCGCTAAGATATCCATTCCTCTAAGCTAAAGAAATTAGAAGTGTTTTTTTTTTTTTTGAAATTACACAAGACAATGCAAGTCTAAACCTTTGAATATTTTGTCTTTAGGGGCAGGCATTAAAAATTAGAAGACCAAAGGACTATCAACCTATCCCAGGAATGTCAGGTATGAATATAAACTTTTGCTTATATTAGTTGATCATTGTATAGAATAGTTTTATATTTATGACTGATAAGTACTATTACATTGGTTATTTGGTTCTGTTATACTAATTACATGTACTCATAGCTTGTTTTTATCTTTCCTACAGAAACTGCTTCAGTTCATGTACCAGGTAAACTTTAAACTGTAACTTAGAAATTTTGTCATTAGACCCCATTATATTCAAAGAATTCCATAAAGGGCTTTTATTTATTAGCAAGAAAGGGGGTCTGCAAAATTTTGGACCTTGACTACCAAACATTTCATAATCCCCCTTTGTGAGAAATAAAAATTTCATAAACCCCAAAGTTTTCATTCATACTTTCAGTCTCACACTGCTGCAACTTAATAACAGTATAATAACCCTACAGACACTTTAAAGATGAACTAAAGCCCCCTCAATTTTGCTGACACCCCCTCTGCTATAATGAATGAAAGCTCTCTAACCAATGACAACTCTTGTGCTATACTCTTGCAGACTTATGTGGCCTTTGTGTTAATTCTTTGTTGTTTCTTGTCTTTTAAAAGGTGTTGTATCAACTGTTGTACCTGATTCTCCACACAAGATATTTATTGGAGGTTTACCAAACTATCTGAATGAAGATCAGGTAATCATCAGCTATTATTTAAGTTGGTAGAAACAGCAGGAATTTATAGCTTTAATTGCTCTTATACCTTTGTGTTTGTAGCAGTTTTATCAATATGTACGAGAAGATAAACTAAAATCATAGGAGAGGAAAAACTTATTTTTTGTTTTTATCTACAATTTAAAATTTTATTTTAACCTGAAAAATGTTTTCATATCAGATGTTAAATTTTAACCAACAAAATTTTGCTGAATTTTTTCATCAGCTAGTATTCTTTGACTTTCAAAGCCTACTTTTAGTAGCTGGAAAATAGAAAAGTTTCATACAAATTTATTGTAGAAAGACAAAAAGACCCAAAAAATATTTGATGGCAGAAAAAATATTCATCTCAAAGAATCGTTTTCTAATATTCCATCTTTTTTCCTGAATTTTGGAATTGAAAAACAAATTTTCTTTAAGTGCAAAACCAGCTATTCTTGATTCGGCAGCAATGTTTTGTAGTAAGATTCATTTTGCAGGTTCATTGGCAAGACAACTGGTATGGTAATGAATATGACTGTTATTTATTTCACTGTACTTTGAATAAAATTTCATTGGCAAAAAAACCATAACTAATTCAGGCTTTTTTTTCTTTCGGCAGCATTTCTTTCAGCTTTTAGTTTCAGGTCTGACGAACAAAGTCGGCTCCTGTATTACTTTTTTTTTCAATTTAGGTTTTGGTTTTCTATCTAGGTTTACAGAAGTTCTTTGGCCATGAGCATGTTGTCTTCAAATTCCTTCAAATACAGAACTATACTCCTTACTTTAAACATTTGGTTATCTAGATAAATATTGCTAAGTAATTAAGTATTGATTTTTTAAAAAATTCTTGCTGTAAGGTGAGACACCCACCCTTCTATTCAATCAACTTTATTTTCCCTTCAGCCCTGATTATTGAATTTATCAATAAAGCAAGACTGACATGGGATGTTTTTTTCTTCCCTATTCTAATCCCTAGCTAGCTCTGGGGGCTTAAAATGTTCAGCAAATCTGGCTGAAGGCAAGTTGTATTTGGGCAACACGTGTTGGGAGAGTTATGGACAAATCAACCAATACTCAGAGCTATTAGACATTATTGGTGATAGATGTTTTGTTCACTAAATTGATGAATAATAAATAAAAACTAGTTATGCAACAGAATCCCAATGGAAAATGAAATGCAAACCAGAAATTTAAAAGAAAACCTTGACTGCAAGGCAAATGGATATTTTTGATGTAATTCACACTTGAGTTGAATCTCAGGTCAATGTCGATATAACACGTGATTGTATTGATTAAATATAAAACAGATTTTTTCATTGAATGTAAAAAATATTGAAAATATTATAACCTAATGAAATTTCTGTTATCTTTGGTAATTTTGGAGCTAGCATTAATACGTTTAACTGACTCAAGTGTGGATAAGACAATCACTAGTCTTTGAAATCTTTTAGTAACACTGATTAATGGTGGTTGATTATTCTGTTCTTTTTATTTGTTTTTTTCTTTAGGTGAAAGAACTATTGGCCTCTTTTGGTGATCTCCGTGCCTTTAACCTTGTCAAGGACAGCGCAACAGGACTGTCCAAGGGATATGCTTTCTGTGAATACGTAGAAATTGGAATAACAGATGTTGTAAGTACTATAATAGTTTATTTCATTGATTTATGGAACTCATTTTTAAAACTAATTTTTGTTGTGCTTACCCTCAGGCTATTCAAGGTCTGAATGGTATGCAGCTGGGAGAAAAGAAATTGATTGTACAGCGGGCCAGTGTTGGAGCTAAGCAGAATATCAACAATGTAAGTTTAATATTTTAAAATATCAGCTGACATCTTTTTTTTATTTTACTGCCTTGTAAAACCAAAAGGTTTTCTCATATAGGTATAGGGCCCATCAGCCTATCTTTTCTTCCTTTCAAATTATATTGAAAGTTAATATGTTACCTTATTATTTGCAGCCTCAAGCAATCAACATGCTTCCAGCTCAGTTCCAGATTCCTGGTCTTGATATCAATGCTGCAGCCCAAGCTGGGCACAAAACAACAGAAGTCCTTCAGTTAATGAACATGGTAACACCTGAAGAACTATGTGACGATGAAGAATATGAAGGTATGTAACCTTAACTGCTTAGAAATTTAGCAGCAAGGATATATTTTATTTTATTACATAAACTACAGTGTTTTACAAGGATTTCTACCACTGAGAAATGTCGTATCTCAGCACGCGTAAAAATACGATATTTTTCACATGTGAAAATATCAACCAATCGAAATTTTAGTATTTAGAAATCCTAGAAAACACTATAGTTTATATAATAAACAGAAAAATACATGGAAGCTTGGAGATATGGAATTTATCTTCTCGTGTTCA
>JAAAQI020137671.1:0-12527 GCA_011800005.2 Stichodactyla mertensii
GGGGTCGGGGAATTTTTGATTAGACACCAGTAATAATCATCTGATTCCCCCCGAGGCACTATGGGACTTAAGTGATCTCCCCCCCTTCCCCCCCCCCCTTTTCGAACAAATTTACTGACAAAGTATGTGGGCCCCCCTTGACCATCCGTCTTTTTTTGCTGGCCCCCCCCCCCCCCCCCATCACGCTTGTACTTACAAAATCTTGTGAACCCCACAAAATCCTACAACACCCCACACCCCATTCAGCCCATGAATAATGAAAACGTTTTTCAAGAATATTATGAATAATTTAGAAATTTGTTACTCATAACTTCATAACTATTCATAAGTCTCATTTTAGAGGGCAAGTATTCTTAATATTTGATTCTTTTTTAACAAAGTTTGTGACTGCGTTTGCTACCAAGGATGTGCGCATTTACATAATTCGTAACTAATTGCCGTAGTTTAACCAATGAAATTGCGCAAAACACCCTTAAAAAAAATTGGCCGGCCATTTCAATGCATCAAAATTAGTTTTACAAGTAATTAGCACCTTCATTAAAGCTAATATCACCAAATGTCACCCTATTCTCTTCTCCCCTGAATAATATTTCGGCCCAGCTTTCAAATAATATTCTTTTTCTTTACAACTAGCCTTGATCACAGAAGAATATCGAAGGAATATCGAAGGAATTTCAAGTGTAACTGTGGCTTCACATTTAACCGCGATGCGCCGAAAAAATAAATTGGAAACTTATGTATGAATTCAGTCCTAAGGCAATCAACACATTTGAAAGGAATTTAGATTGGAAAAAATGTACGAACAGACTCACTAGATTTCAATTTAGAACTAAAGATCATTCATAACAATGGATTTATCATCATAATAAAATACCTGTAACATGTACAGGTCTACCTTGAGCTCAGCCAGCTTACGACGCAGCCTATTGATGGATGTGATAGGATAAAAAAGGCCTAGTTGGTAACCATTTTTGAGACGAAAGCGACTCTATTGTCGGTCGTAGATCTACAAAATCCTTGAGCTCAGCTAATAGGTTTTTCCAGTCATTCGAGTAGTGAAACGGAATCCATTCAGTTGTATAGTAATTTCACGACTGTCGTATCAGCTATATTACAAACTGATTCAAGGTAATACTTCTCACCTTTGACTTCGTTCTTTTTTATCGGAGATAGATGCTTGTACATGATTTCGAATGTAATCGTTTATCTATACTCACTAAGTTATGTGTGTACACGTAGACGTTACTAGGCTATGACCCAACAAAAGTGGTGTTGCCTGTTCGTTGCGCACGCGCATCATCCTAATGCACGAACAGGAAAATTGACGCTATTAATGTAGCTTAATAGACTCGCATGTATACTTAATGACCATAGATTGTATATGCGATAGCACTCTCGTTATTGACCGAGTGTTATTTCGTACTGCACTTACGCGCAGTAACACGCATGCGCGTGTTTCAATGACTGCTGTCCGGTGCGGATTAACTCACCTTTCTTGTACGTCCAGGCTCTTTTCTTGTGTCTCCGTTTGGCTATTTGGATGATGTCATTTCGTAACGCTGTAAAAAAATTCATAAAAACCTTTTCTGTTCCCTTTTTTCTTTTTCATTTGTTTTCTTTTTCTTTTCTCTTTCTTTTCTCTTTTCTTTTTCTTTTTTCTTTTTTCTTTTTTCTTTTCTTTTTTCTTTTCTTTTTCTTTTTTCTTTTCTTTTTCTTTTTTCTTTTCTTTTTCTTTTTCCTTTTCTTTTTCTTTTTCCTTTTCTTTTTCTTTTTTTAATGTTCTTTTCTTTTTCTTTTTCTTTTCTCTTTCTTTTCTTTTCTTTTTCTTTTTTCGGTCTGTCTGTCAGTCTGTTTTTCCTTCTTAAGAAATGTGCCTTTCTTTTAAGCCAGTAGGAAAATGAGTGAAATTATTCCTTGAACCTATAATCATCCATCGTCTTTTTTACCGTGCCCTTTACCAACATACCTTGGTTTTCATTCTAGCTTGACTTGATACGCAACTTCTCCCCATCCCCACCCCTCCAAGATGATTTCCGACCCCCACCCACCCCTCCAAGGTGGTTCCCCTACAGCACCCCACCCCTCCAAGCTGATTCCCGGGCTCATTTCTGGGTTGAGTTGAAGGAAGCCACCTGTTCGTACCTACCTACCTTTCATCCTTACGATTAATGCTGGAGACAATGAAGAGTGATAAGGAGAAGACTTCCTTCGCTGGTGCTGGGGTGGGGGTCTTACAGGAGGCAGTTCCACCACTTTGGGGCTTACAGGCTTGGGTGGTTCTTCTTTTCCTTCCTCTTTTGTTTCCTCTGCTACCTTTTCCTTCGCGGGTTTTTCGTCTCTTTCTTCCACTTTTTCTTCCTTTCTTTCTTGATTCTTTTGCTTTCTCTTGGGTTTGGGTTTTGTTTTAGGTGCTTCTTTCTTCGCGGGGGATTTTGGGGGTGGTGCATTTACTTCCGGTCCAACTGCAGTGCTTTCACCCTCTGTCAAGAAAAAATAGCCAATTTATAGATCCTGAAACAATAGCTCCACCAATCAGGGCATCACAGTTTTTCCAGAGGAATTTGGAAGGTCCAACAAATAACTTTACAAATCTCTCGATTTTTGGGAGATTTTTAGCTCTTATAACCAATTCTTCAAATCTGATCCTAGGGTGCATAACATCCATCCAAGCTTCATACAATTTTTGGTAATCAACATTTCTTTTGATGCCGTAGCCCGATAAAATGTTTTGGCTTATCGGACGTAGCAACTATGGAGCACTGGAACTATGAATGAAATCAAATACAGTTTTAAAATATTTTTCCCCAACATCCCGCGTGTTGATATAACAGCATATAACATGGGAAAACGTATATAAGGCTTACGATTACTATGTATTGAAGCATTTTACTTAACCAAGCTTTTTTACTCGACTTTTAGTTTTAACTGAAGAACCCTTCTGCGGAGATGCATAATTTATAAAGTTTTTGAGACTCGCAAGCAACAACTGACGTTAGAAAGAAATAATTAAATGATCACATTCTCTGATAGCCGTTTCTCCCCGTTGTCATTAACCTGGACAACTTGGAAAAATGGCGTTCAAAATTGTGTGGTTTTCCGTTGTTAGTTTGATTAACTTATTTTGAAAACAGTTTTTTAAACTGACAATAATCTTGCAAAGTTACGAGGATTATTGCTATCGACAGGTGTTTCTCCATGATGTTGCCATGGTAACTTAACTCGTTTACCCTTGAATTCCAATTTTGGAGTGATATTTACGTAAGGAGGTAAAGTTAGTGAGTTTGTAATATCAATTACATATTATTTTTGGTTTCAACATTATGAAATGAAGGAAAATTGTTTATCTTTGCTGCACAAAATACTGCCAGAAATTGTACTAGAAAAGATAGGACTGTATGGAAACAAGATAAAAAATAGAGAAATTTGTTAGGAATAAAGAAAAAACAAAGGTCAGTAAAAAGAATAATCATACCGTTGAATTAACAGTGAAAAATAAAATTCATCAAAAAAGCTAACGAAAGTCAGTTGCTGGAGAACGTACAACCTAGTTAACCTTCTATTAGACGTATATCGTCGGTATATAATTAAAGTTTGATTTCCGACAAATCGGTTCGTTCAAGGTTAGATTATTCAACAATATTGGTTTAGTCAGCTCCCAAATTAAAGTTAAGCCAACTGAAAAATAATGCATCAGTTCGCATAGATTCATATTTTTAGCTTTATCAATGAACTTCAGTATCGCATATCTCGATCTCCGTACCTTCTAAGTCTACAATCCGTAACTCCTGACCGGCATCGTCGTTTTGATCTACCCTTTTTACTTTGGCCATTTTTACTTTATTTCAAGTTACGAGTCAATCTGAACACCAGTCATCCAATGTGCACCTCCAAACCGAAAGAAGTTGAACTTGACTAACTTATCATTCTTTTTTGTATATATTTTTCAACAAACAAATACCGACTATAATTTCCCTTGGTAACAAACACATTGCTCTGTTAATGACAGCTTGTTAATATTTTATTTGGTCATTTTAAGAATAATTTTGTTAATGAGACTTGACAATCAGCGTGTGATAAATATTTTCGGCCTTAATGAACGTACAGGTTGGGAACTGCTTGGGGAATTTTTTTCCATCAGTGCTGCCAGCTGAGCGAGCTAGCCGCGCAAAGCATTTTTGGTCAAAACCTGCGGCTCTCACTTTTTCTTTTCAAAACCATTTCTCGCGTGGTTTTTAGATAATTTACAGATTAAACTTCACTCTGATTAAGAGTTTTAGACTTTTCTGAGGCTTAAAATGTATTGGATTTAATTGTTAATAGTTTTTGGGTGAAAACAAAGTGCTTGAACAAAGGGCCAGACATGAAAAATCACAACGGACTGTGATTGGTTAGAAAATTTAACGTCGATCAGCTGGTCTGAAATACTTAACATTTGAAGGAAAGAAAAAAAGGAATGTGGAAACCCATCTTTCAAATGCTGTATAAATAGTATAAATAATATTATTCCAATGGAAGACAACGTGGCTAACTTGCATTACAATATGATAGTCGTAATGGTAACTATCAATGTGGGATACAGTATGACATCAAAAATGCGCAAATAAAGCTCGCACTACAGAACTTTTTTATAATAGCAGATTTCTAATGTTAGTAAATAAGAATCTTCATTGTTAAAACAACTTACACCATCTGAGAGAACTCTAAAAATTAGTAACTTTGGAAAGTTTCTATGGATTTGAGATCAGGCCTCGTTTTCAGGTTTCTCGAAATTTAAAATACTTGTAAGTCCTTTAGTATAAACTTTTTTCCTTGAACTTTCAATTTTTCCTTGGAATTAACATCTTCTCTCGAGTGGAAGACCAAATTTTTATGCACCATTAAAATTTAAAGCATATACTAATGAGCTGCCGCCATTATGGCAGAGGTAAAAAATTTCCTGTTTTCCTTTGATTTTCTTCTATTTTCAAAATAGAAGAAAAATAGGAGTTCTTCTCTAGCTATTAATATTCGTACCAGTTCTTGGAACTCACCTGAATGCGAAGAAAGTGAAAGACTCGACACTGACCCGTGTGAGCTGGCGCTGCCTTGATATGAAATACTGCCGTAGCTGCTATACTCAGAATCAATGGATTGCTGGCTCGTATACCTGTTCCTCAAGTCAGGAGTGAACGGTGTATCAACAGGGCGTATGCTCGCACAGCTTGACGGCGAATGATCTGAGATGAATCCCGAGTCGTCGACGTTCAGGGGTCGGAGTTGATTAGTTTTTCCTCTTCTACGACGCTGACTGTTGCTCGTACTTGAAGAGGCACTGCTCTCGGTAGTCATGGAAGCAGACGATTTTAATTTTCGAGGCGTTGATTCTGTTGCTATGGTAACGGATTGTGCGGCTCTTCTGCGCAAAGATGTGGAGTAACTAGAGGAAGAGATTACCGACTGCTCATCTTGATTTCTTGACGGAGACAAGCCTTGTTCTTCAAATAAAATGTACAAGGAACAAGTTATATAAGTTAAGTTATATAAATTCCATCAATAGTTATGTCTTAGCCAATCAGATTGATTTATTATTTAGATTTCGTACCAGTAGGACACGATACGGCAAACCCGTAGCCCTACTGTAGTTGTACCGCAACCGTAACAACGCGTTGTGATTGGATAATTCACAAGAAAACAATGGGAAACCATATCAGTGTTACTGCATACCGTACCGTGTACGTGCTGTTAGTCAGTGCTTTACGTTTCCTACTCATAATGATACAATAATGGTGGTAACATGTTTTGTACTTGGGCGATCGTATCGTAATAAAAGCCGTGTCATCCAGTTATTTTTCTTCATCACACTCATATATATGTTATTTCCAAAGGGTGGATCAAAAGTATAAAATAAAATCTTTCTTTTTCAGTGCTTTTTATTTTCCTTAACATTACGATTTTACCTTTTTTCCTTCGCCTTCTTCTCATGGCGTACTGATTAGACGGCCATGATACTGCGTCAGCAGGACTTCTCTTCCTTGATGGCCTCTTGGGTCGATCTCTCAGCTTAGGGATCTTTTTTGTTCGATATTTAAAGTCAAATCCTTCAACATCATTCATTGTCTCTTTTTTTGCTTTGCCTTTGGTTCTTGTACCTCCAGAAGCCATAGCGTTTACCTCTAGACTTACAGAATTAGGTAGTCTTGGTTTCAAGTTAGGCATCGGCATGCTTGAAACGGTGTTATCTTGGCTTATTGATGAATTATCATCGTCTAAATGAAGCGATCTTGGAATTTTCGCCAGGTTAAGGTTTGGCGAGCAAAATTCCGAAGCACTACGATAACTAGCCGACGATGACGAACTGTTACTCGTAGGACTTTTGGATGCCGAGCTCAATGCGCTGCTATCACCTGATTGGTGCTTCGGAGGTAAGATCTTGCTGGAAATGCTATACCCACCTTCCGAGTATGGGCTCCAGCGGGACCAATTACGTATCGACACGTAAGATGCTCTACTTAAGTCCTCTCTCTCTATCAAACTATCTTTCCTACTAGTTGTTCCTCTTGATACAGCGTCCCTCGTACTCCAGGGCGTGATGGAGCTTTCTGTTCTGCTTGGGATTTCTCTAACTTCATTCCTTTTCCTTGAACGTTCACTACTTGGGACTGAAAGCCCGTTTTCAGTACTTTGTGAAGACGTTTTGTTCTCTATCGAACCCAGATGTTGTTCTAATACTTTCGAGTTCTCCAAAGGATCTTCTGTCGCACTTGCGTCCTTTAGGTTTTCAGATTCGACCTGCTTTTTTCCTGCCGCAGGTGATGGCGATAATATCGGCGTTTCTAGGGGTCTAGACAAAGATGGCGTTACTGAGCTCTTTTTTCTGGAAGGATGCGTTGCAATACTGCTAACACTATCACTACTACTGACGCTACTGGCATAAACAGACGGTGTCATATTGGCTACGGTTGTTTCTTTTTCATACGCTGACTCATCTGACGAATAGTCGGTGATAAAGTCATCTTCATCAAATACACCATCATCACTATCCACGCTGGAACTTGACGGTATCGAGAGTTCTGACGTCACACTACGGGTTTTTTTGACAGTTCTGGTTCGGACTGGTGTGACAGTACTAGACGTTGCACTGCTGATTTCGTACAAGATTTCATGTTTGCTCATTTGGCTGGACGCCTTGTTTGATACGTGATTTGGATCTTCATAAGGAATGTAGTAATCCTCTTCGTCGTAATTAATCGTCTTGATGCTCAAGGAATGTCTAGGATTACTATCGTTTTGACTCCTACCGTCAGGATTTCTCCTCACTAGATCGCGCTCTGGTCTGTAGAACGAGCGTTGGGCCGTGCGTTGAGTCCGAGGTTTTTCCAACTCATGCTTCCCTTCTGTCGCGTCGTCATGTTCTCCATATAAGGACGGTGCGGAATGCTGTTCGCTTTTCCCATCGCCAGCAGTCCTTTGTGGTATACTTCTTCTTCCATGCAAATTTTCAAAGCTTTTCATTTGTTCCTCGAATTTCTTCAAATTTTCTGACGTCAGGGCGTGTACTTGATTTCCCGCTTCAGCTTTCATGATGATCTCGGGAACAGATTTGATCTTCTTCTTCTTCTTCTTCTTCTTTTTCTTCACAATTTTAGGTTAATAAGTTTCCATGGCAACTGCTCTTGAAGTGTTTTTCTGAAATTACACAGAGACACTAATGTTTACTCTGATCTTAATTTTATGTAATTAGATAACAAATGCACATAACTAGGACTTTTTGTACCGAGCTATATGTTAATTCCGATCACCCAAGCCGCGAAATGCATTGGCTTGCGAGCAGGCTTTCTTGGTTCACAGTCTTGAGCGACATGATAGGAAATAGAAAATCGCGGGTCATTCGAAGACCTGGGTTTATGTGAATATAACAGTATTCTGTCATTAGGTTAATACTGACATTCAGCGCTGTCATTCTTGGGATCATGGCACAAAGGTGGTTTTGCCGGTAATCATGATGACTGTTGAACATAATGATCTCTTATAGCCTATCCTCTTTGCCGGCAACAACCTTTAAGGGCACCGCAATAGTTTGTAGAATCTTTGTCGCTTAAAATGAAAAACCGCGATAGAAAACACAAGCGACAGCAGTTTTGGGTATTTCTAATAACACCGTTTAAAACAAAGAAAATACGCCGCCTTTTACAGAACTAATACTATGAAATTTGAAAATTAGTTTAAAAAAATGTTTAACACTGTCATGTTTACCTTAACTTATATATATCTGATCATCCATACCCCTTAATTCAATATGTTTTATCATTTTGAACACGACTTACAACGTTTCTACAATTAAACATATGATCTCAGTTCTTTTTAATTTTGAAGGACGGGAATTGTGTTTTGTGTTTTATGAATGCCATGGAAAAAATAAAAACTCGACGGTACCCAGTAAGATGCCATTGTGAGATGAGTATGTCTAGTATAAACCACCGCTTAGAATATTCACCTACTTTAGTCATAAAACACCTTTACTATAAGTTATACTTGACACGGTTTTCTTTGTTATTCATCGGGATGTATCTGTGATACATCCCGATGAATACGTTAATGAGGGATATATCTAGTTATTGATCCGGTCAATAACTAGATACATCCCTTGAATTTGTAGAGTTCATTACAAACTCAACGTATTCGAGGCAGGATTGCGAAGCACGTCCCAGCAAAAGACCACTCATTTAGCGGTCTGCTGGTGAGACCTTGGCTTATTGTCAACCCCACCCTCACGGCTCGAAAGGTTGCAAACCCAAGTGTCATCACCTGATCTCTTTGCATCCCCTCCTCCGTGTGGGTTGAGTCAAAGCATTCACTCTGACGTAATTATCATCTACGCATGCTCTTATTGCTGAAAAAGACAATGTATGAATATCTAAATATTATCCCACTGTTTTCTCTCGAGAATGCCGTGTTGTAAAAACTTTCTCAAGTATGAAATAAAATACTTAATTACCTCAGACGTCGACAATAAGCCTATACATCCCTCGGGTCTGCGGCCCTCGGGATGTATATGGCTTATTGCCTCCGTTCTCGGTAATTAACTCTTACTTAAAGACCTCAGTTTCCCCAACGAAAAAACTGTTTTGAAGTCTTTAAGAGTTTGCTCAGTCAAGAGCAGATGTTCTTTCTTTTTCCTTTTTAACAACATTTTAGCGAGATTTTTTATCGACATCTTTTCTGTCAAATAAGACCTCCGTGTTCATTCTGTCTTTCTAACTCAGTGGTAACTTCTTATCAGTATGATAGTTTTACCATTTTCCCTTAGATTTTGACTTTCTTAGTTTTTGTGTGATTTTAAATTTTGAGCGTTGGTTTGAAATTAGTTGTTTCCATGGTAACACGTGGAATTCCAAGTTCCGGTTTTCTTTGTATCGAGTTCTAATTTCTTTAAAAATTTACCTTTTAGTTAACTAGCTCGTTTTTCTTTCCTAAATCTCGGGGGTTTTTTATTATGTTTTTCACTTCGCTCTTTAATTCTCTCTCCCAAACGCTCTTTTTTAATTGCCTTAAACTCAGTTGCTATGGGGTTGAACATTGCTTCTCCTGGGCTCAGTTTTTCAAAGCCTGATTAACGCTAATCCAGGATTGATTACCATGACAGCCAAATCTCTTCATATAAGATTTAACCCTGGATAAAAGCTAATCACGGTTTTGAACAACTAGGCTCAGCAGTCGTGATATTAGTCCCGGAAGTAAGGCTTATTATTCGGTGACTTTGTGGGCATTTGTGCGAAAACAAACAACGAAAACACTACTGAAAAACGGGTTTTATCGAAACAAAACTTAATAAAACTGCCACCAATCAGGCGGTAGAGCCTTTTCTCATGGATAACATCTTAAAAGCCAGCCAAGTTAAAACTAAGAGAATGATAGTTGTAATTACTCTTGAAAGGAAAGACAACGTTTCCGGCTCTCAGGCTTAAAAATATTTAACTGCAATAATGAAATTTTGAATAAGACATCAATTAACTCGAACAAGCTTTAATACAAATACCTGCCATGACAATTTACATGCGATGAGGGACTTCCATTTTAAGTAACTGACTCAAATTAAAAGTGAGAGGTTAAAACGATAAGGGAAGAACATGAGCAGATCGGCATTTGATATTTTGTTCTTTGTTTAGACTTTTTAGGTACGAAAGATAATTGATCTCGGAAAAGCAAATTTGTCATTTTTTGAATTATTTATTACCTAGAGAATACAGTTCAGCTCGTTTCAAAGCACAAAAAGTTAAGCCATGAAAATAATTCAGTTTCAGGCAGATGGTGACGTTTTAAGAGAACGTTCAGTGGAAGAGAATCCCGTGTTTCAGAAGTAATATGTCAATATCAGGGCAGATTGACATTTTCTTGTTTGGAGCAAAGCTTGTTTTGTTTCTTAATTAGCTTGTAAACAAACTTGGTAAATACTATCGATACAGATCCTACGTTGTCCCGATCTTTCATTTAATTCATAAACGGATTCTTTTTAATTAATAGAAACGTGTTTTTCCTAACCCCGGATACCGTTTGCTATTAATAGTAGTAGGAACATGTGAAAATTAATTGGTCAACACACACAAACATACAAAAACTGAACTATTTGTTTCAATATTATTCAAACACTTAAAACAGTTGTTTGAACTTACCACGAAACGCATTCAGAAAATGATTAGATTCCCGTAACTTTTGGATGACTTTTTCTAGTTAAGTTGGTCTTTAGTTGCTAGCAGTGTTTAGAGGAGTCATCCTTGTATCGGTTACTTCTTTATTTTACGTTGTGTTAGGATCTCCCCTTCCTGACTTTATGCAATAAACTTAATCCTGAAAGAGAGTTTTGTTTTTAATTTTATATATGTAAAAAATTAAAATCAATCTTTTTTTTTGTTTTCAATGGATGGCCTTTTTAAAAAACTCCTGAAGAGGTGTGCTACTTTTAAGAAGCCGCTTGTACAAGTGACTAGATTACAAGAACTTCTCTTCCACTTACCTGTTTTGCCGTGTTCTTGTTTTCAAAATAAAAGCTTTTTAGCGAAATTAAGGACAGAATTATCGCTGCAAAAGGGAACTTTGAACGTTGACAGCTAACCGCCCGAAAGTACCACAGCTTTGAAACAATATTTTGTTCCTTTCGGTCCTCTAATGTTAAGCAAGGTCACTGTTGTTGACAAAATTGATTACAAAACATACTTTCGATGGGCTAAAAAACCAGAGTGTTTTACTTCTGCATCCTTGCTTCTCGTTAATCCTTGCTTCGTCTGCCACTTCGAAAAAGGCGAACAATTTTTTGAGCTACCATGCTGTTTATAGACAGTTACTCATTCCCGTCACCATGGCAAGGCAAGTTCCGCAAATGTGTCGTACATTTTAATATTCAAACTGGTATATGAATTCAAGCCTTGGTTATGAAACGATGGATGAACAAAGTTAATACTTAAAAGCTATTCAGTGATTGGTTGATTACTGAAACTGAACGCCGGCCGTTCGCAGGTGTTATAAAGTCATAGCCGGTCAAGATAAGCAGCCTAAAGCACTGTATATTATTACTAATATGCTAGAATTAAAAGGTAGATGCGATCTGTCAAGTTTTAGCTAAGATTAATGAACTACACTAATCAGCTTATTTAATTAGTGACTCCGCGTAAATTACTGCTTTTCATGTAATGCTGGGAGAGGCCATTGCTACGACGGCTGAAATTGATGTGTTTACTGTTCAAATCTCAGGTCAGGAATTTTGTCTCCGTCTTGGGAAAAAAATAAATCATCTTTTTAAATCTTAAATTGTTGGGAAAACATATACGGAACAAAGTAAAAGTCATCGTATTAAATCTTAAATTGGTAGCAACACAGTTCAATGTTCTCTCGTTTTCTTTCCTGAGAGTTCTCTCATTCATTCCCTCCCTTTCGTTCATCTTTCTCTTTAATTCCCTTTTTCCTGAGTTGCTCTTTTCACCTGTCTTTTTCTTCCCCATGATCGAAACATTTTTTCACTCTTCTTACTGACAAAAACAATCATGTTGGCCGTAGATTAGTACTCTTCTTTGACAACACTGAGGATTAGCTCATTATTGTACTCAGTACGAAAAGATATCAAACAAACAAGATTTCTTTCCACAGAGTGCACCAACAAATCCTATATGACTAAATCCTCATTTAAACGGAATACAAAAATGTTGCGGGTTTGTTTTGTTTTAGATCTCCTAGGTTTACTGGTAGAGATATCAAGACAAGCCTTGGTAATTCCCTTCCCTAAGGAGAGCAAACAGAAGGCAACTTAATCAATTATTTCATTGTAAAGCGACTGATACTAATTGTATAGAGCTATTTATAACTCGGGAGATTGTTTTGAATCATCAACACTTATTATGTTTTCAGAAGGCCTAGTGTAAGATTAGTTTATGCTAAACTGGTGTAATTTGTAATTACTTTTTAAACCTTCTTTAAATAAAGTTCTATTATTATTATTATTATTATTATTATTATTATTATTATTATTATTATTATTATTATTATTATTATTATTATTA
>JAAAQI020137682.1:0-27989 GCA_011800005.2 Stichodactyla mertensii
GCTCGGCCGAAGCCTAAAGGGAGAGGTTAGTCGGCCCCTAGACCATGGAAGATTAACCCCTTGCTATGATCAGTGAACTTGGATCTTTCTCTGTCAGAACCACTAGTCCTTTGACGCTCTGATCCATGTGGGAGGCTTTAGAAAATTAGACATGCGCAGACCATAATTCTCAAATAAAAATAGATGTTATACTGTGCCGTTAGTGCTATTAGTGAAAAATCAGGGGTGGATCGAGAAATTAGCAAGGGGGTTGTCCGAAAAGAAAAAAGTAACGATATAGTGATCATTAATAATCCTGTTCTGACATAATTAATTTGTATTAAAATTTATTTTTAGATTTAATCTTATGCAACCATTGCTAAGAAAAGATTCGAGAAACAGAAGTCGTGAATAATGGGGGTGTCTGGTGCATCTAGGGACACCTCCCTGGATCAGCCCCTGCAAATCAGCGTTTATGCTCTTAAGGTATCAAGGGATAAATCATCGCCTAAAAACTCACATTTTTGAAAAATCTCAGAACAAATTATTCTTAAGACCTTTTCAGTTTGGGCATAACATTTTCCCATTTCAGGTAACGTGCGTGTCATTCCCCTGGGTTTTATTTCTTTGGTTTAATTAATGGTAACGCTTGAGAAGATACATTTTAATGGATGCTTGTTGGTTGACGCTGGATCAGTATTATGAAGGTTGATTCAGCTGGAAGCAAAGCCATCAAGGACTTATACAGCTATTTCAAAAAGGTTGACGGGGCAAACAGCGAATGACGATCAGAGATTGGCGATTGTACGACCAAAAGGAACTGTGGAGCAATAAGAATTTCTTCATATTCATTTCTTAAATACCTAAACAATGCCTGCTGAAGATCTTCGCCCTTAATAGTGCGAAAGAAATGAATACCGGGGCGGATCCAGAAATTTTACGTGGGGGTGATTGTTGATTTTTAGAGCAAGCAAATTCCAAATATTGTTGTTAAAGTTAGTTTACTATTTCCGAGTATTGAATTACTAGATACATGACTCGGCAAAAAGGGGGGTGACAAGTCACCCAGTTCACCCCCCGTCCGTCCGCCCCTGCATGAAGAAATTTTCATTGCTCCATAGTTCCTTTTGGTCGTGCAATCGCCAATCACCGATCACTATTTGCCATCAGTCACCCCGTCAACCATTTTTCAATTAGCTGTATAAACAATTCTACCAAACAAATCGTACTTTTGATATCCAAATGTGGTTCTCCTATGGACAATAGTGTACTAGATTTCTGAAGGAATTACCTTAATTATTTTTAGTTAAAAATAAAGGTCATGCTATTACCACTACAACTACTATGAGGTACGACAGCCTTCAACTCGTTATTAAAATCAGTATCAATAACATTAGTTGGAGTGACTTAAGCCTTTGTTATCATGCGCCAACCAGAGATCGATTGGTTGGTGAAACCAATCAACTTGTGAAGAGCTTTTGTGAAAATGGTTGCCATATTGGCCCCTTGCAGCACGTAGGAATCAGCAGCTGAATTTGGAGGGCAAGACAATAGGTTTCTGGCTCTCTGGAGTTGAGATTCTTTTGTCTTGCCCTCCAAATTCAGCTGCATTACGACGTGCTGCAAGGGGCCTATTATTAACATCACTATAGTGTGATTTTCAATAGCCGACCTAAAACACAATAAATAAACGAACTAAAACCGGCAAACGATAAAACAAAAATCAATCAAAGAAAACAGCAATAACAACAAGGAAAAAATAAGAATAAACAAATAGAAAATTAAAGAAATGCATGACGAGTTAAGTTAGAGTTAATTAGCGAGGCCATGAAAAGAGTTGTGTCGATGGTGCGCACTAGCGCTTTGTGGTGTGATGGGAGACGGCATCGAAGGTATGACCGAAGGGGATTCGTAAACTCTGAGCTCCTTTCAGCCTTACCTTCTATGACTTAACCTTTTAACCCATCAACGTGGTATTCTGTAGTTTTTGGTTCTTAGCTGCGTGACTCGTCACAATCTAATAAAGAACAGAATGACATTGATCACTTCTTTTCATGTCCAGTATTGCGTGGAATAAGATATTTACTGCCTATAAAACTCTTCAAATTTTCATTACGATTAACTTCCAAAACAATCAACAGTCTTAAATAAATATTTGTTTATGGTCGACGACAGATGTCAGAAAACGTGAGAACACTGAAAGATGGGCCAGATTCCTGCGACACGCTCTGGACGACGACGGAAAGATATTTCTGATAATAAAACAATTACGTAAATGAATAGTCCTTGAGCCTGGTTTTCATGTGTCAGAAAAATCCCAGACGGTCGGGGATGTTGATATATACCCGACCATCCCCGATATTCTCGACTAATGAAAGTCACTTGATCAAGTGACTATCACCAACCATCGGGGACGGTCCTAAACAGAATCGGGAGCATAGAATCGTTCCCGATTCTGTTTAGGGCTGTTCCAGATGGTCGGAGATTGTCACTTCATCACATTTTCATTAGTCGGGGATATCGAGGACGGTCAGGCATACATCAGGATCTTTCAGTGATCTTTCACCGTCGTATGGGATTTTCACGGCATTTGAAAACCAAGCTTTATACTAAGACATTCCTGAACATTCTAGAATTGAAAAGAAAATGAAGAATTGATATCGTTTTCCATTGGCTATATCAAAATTTATGAACTAGAAATAATGGAAAGTTATAGTGCTTGGAAATGAGGTTATTCCGGGCGAAAAACCCTTGGAAATAAATTCGGAAAAATTAATTTCCGACCTCGCTGGGATTCGAACCCACGACCTTATATCAAAATTTAGTTCCTATTAATCCTGGAATTAATGCTTCAAATATCGTCCATAACCTGGACGATAACGATCCCGTATCACTAACCGGTGCACATGTTTTTGTAATCAATCTTGGATGCTGAGAGCTGGCCTTTAATTAAACATTATTAACCGTTCAAGCTCGCTATCTACAAAAACATACTGCTTGGATACCATCCAACTATATACATATTTGTTCTTTGCAACAGCTGTTAGACGGCCTAGCTACAGTTGAGCTGCAATAAGATATTCTTTTGATTCAGGAATCATTCAAGTGAAGGTATCGGGGCCATACAAGGTTTATTGTCGCATTTACATCTAATTTACTTGAATCCATAATATCGTATAAAAGTCTCAGACCCCTTACACATCAATTCCAAAGGCAGAACTTTCTGCATAAAATTAATTAGCTGTTTTTAAAAAAAGCTTGATTCAATTGAACATTTTTGCAAAAGTAAGACATAAGTTTTTTCTTTATTTTTTCATTTCTATTTTCTATTTTTTAAAGTACTGGGCTACCAATAATAATTTTTTATCTTCATCATCACCATCATCCAGCATCATTACTATCATCATCATCACCATCACCACCATCATCCGGCATCATCACCATCACCACCATCATCATCAACAACAACAGCAACAAAACAAACACAATAGCAAATAATAACAATAGACACAGAACATTGAACTTTTATGCTGGCGGGTATTAATGTTAACTCAGCCCGAGAGAGCAAGGGGATTCGGGCACTATATGTGGGGCATTTCTATTTTTTCAATAATTTCTGTTAAAATTCCCTATTCTGGGGAAAGAAAAATGCGTCAAATTTGATCAAATACCCCCATCTGAGCAGCCAACTATTCCAAATATAAAAGCAAAGATATATTAAAACGCCGTACCCAGTAAGTATTGAAGACAAGTCTGGATTACAAATTACCAAATAACGAACCTATAATACACCTGAAAACCACATGATTGTCGTAACAAAACGAGCAAAACCTTCGAAATAAGCTCTGTATTATCTCCTTCTTATCTCGGTGAGATCTTAATGTATCAAAGCAAACCGCTTCACAAAATATCAATACAGAGAATTCTTCTAGTATTACACCACTAAACAGGGCCGAGAAAGTTGAATTCATAGGAAAAAACAGCTCACTTAAAGTTTGATTTCTTTTACAAACAAATCTGTGGAATTACCTGCGGATTTGGTCTTAGAGAGGTTTGAGCCGATTTAGTGCAATTATACTGCTTCTTATATACGGAAGTACTCAAAATACAGGCGGTTAGTAGTTCTTTTCCTGTTGGTTTTTGTGATAACAGCGCGTTGAAAACGAGCCCGCATCTATTGAGATCAATGAAAATCGGCGTGTCCAGTGGGCTGTCAGTGGTTTGTTGATAGCGATTAAAAATCACTGAACTACAAAGCCAGAATGAAAGACATGAAAGTCAATGAGGCTCAAAGGTTTTTAGCAGCGTCCGGTTCCGCTGTTCTAGAAATTTATACCTCTAAACTTAAGTAGGAATCTGTTTGAACTGTATAATCAAGAAAAAAGTGATTCAAAAAGCGACTGAATTGTTAGAGCGAGTGTTTAAAGAAGACATGTTTTCTTTCGCGGCAAAGTGTTTGATTAACATGAAGTCTATCATTAAAACGAACTAAACATGCCGACATAACATCCTCACCACAACTATGTACTCCACGAAATTAAGCACCTAAGAAAATTTTTAAAATATCCATTTTATCTTTACGAGAAAAACGTGCAAAAAACTCCAAGTGATAAAGTTTTGACTTGATCTATTATTGTTTCTACCCCCCCCTTGCAATTTTTTTCCTTTCTTTCTTTCTTTTTTTTTTTTTTAATATTCGGTAATTTTCCACTCTGAAGGCTGAATTGACACAAGCGCTCGGACCTGTCAGCGATGCTAATATGTTCTATTCATCTGCTTGAGTTTTGGTTGAATGGCGTCGAGGGGTTTTTATTAGTTTTTCCCGAAGCTGGGCGCGCGTTCCCTTGTGATGTTTCACGCTCGTTTGATGATAATTAACTCAGCCAGCCATTCAACGCCCGGAACTAGTTGAGTTGGTGAGATGTCATGAGTCATTCAATTCATTCACGTCAACCCCGACACGGTAAATGGACCCAGTTTAATGCCTAGATATCCAGTCAGATAAGAAAACTCGTGCAACTCAGATTTCATCATATCAAATCCCGATCACAATCTTGTACTATCAGCACAAAAAGCAAAACACTGGCTTATTCTCCCTCACTAAGAAGCCAGCCAACGCTAGGAGAATAGAAAGCCCAAGAACTGCCTTTCTTAAATTATACGAATCAGTGATTATCGGGCAAGTGGTGAGGAATTATTTGAAACTCTTCCTAGACCTTGAGCCATGACCTCTGCTGCCTCAACGATTATAAGTACGGCTCAGCTCCTAAACTGTTCTGAGAACAGCACGATGAACAACTGTACACACGTCGCGAATCTCTCTCTGGTGCCAACAAGTGCAACTTTAATTTCTGAAGAAAGGGAGAGCATCTTGTCTACTATAACAAGGATAACTCTCTGCTGCTTGGCATTCATCCTTAACCTTTTTGGCAACACCATGGTTTGCATCGTGGTGAATAAAAGCCGAAAGCTTCGAAGTTCAAGAAACTACTATTACGGATTATTTTTGGTGAATTTGTCTGTAGCTGACATGACAGTTGCAATCTTTATTATGCCGTTTGTATTGATGTTTTACGAGACTGGGAAGTATCCCTTTGGGTTTTACGGCTCTACCGCAGCGTGTAAACTTATACCAACCTTGAGTCTCATGTGCCAGGGAGCTTCAATCTACAGCTTGGCATCCTTAACTCTACAGCGCTATATTGGGATTGTTTATCCTTTGAAAGCAAGGCTGACCCTGTTAAGGGTCAAACTAGTGCTCTCTATGGTATGGTTCTTCGCTTTTCTGAACGCCTTTCCTTTGATTATCGTATCGGATGGGGTACCAACACCCAGGTACAACCAATACAGCTGCGACGAGTACTGGCCGAATGGATGGCTCAGAAATGGCTACACCATGTACCTGTTCTTGTTGGAATATCTGGTCCCCTTGGCCATTATATGCATGACCTACACCAAGATGGCTTTGGTCCTCTGCAACAGAGAAAGAGAGTTAGAGGGTATCAGATCATGTAATAAAAACAAAATAAGACACATGAAATTCATTCGGCTCTTGTTCGTCCTCGTAGCATCTTTCGCGATCTGCTACCTCCCAAACCATGTGCTTTTTTTCTGGTACGACTACGGAACTGGCAGCGCCTATCCTTATTTTACTATCATGATGAAATGGTCGCACTTTTTTCTGTGGCTCAATTCTTGTCTCAACCCATACCTCTACGGGGCCTTGGACGATTACTTTAGTGAGGGGTACAGAAAGCTTCTTAGACGGTGTGCACGACTTGAGGTTAAGAGTAAAGTCACTCACTCAAGAATTGCTCGTCAGTTATCAAGAATATACTCTATTAAGACGTTTTCTGGTGGAGATACGGACTCAAACTCGGACGAATAACACACACCGGCTCTCCTTAATACGGGGAAGATCGGTATTTTCTCAAAAAAGCAAATGTCTTTTAACCCTTTTTTTTCCCAACGCAGCTATTCAGTATTTTATTCCCAATTTTGTTCTCTTAATTGTGCATTTTCGCTTTAATGAAATTTTCATCGCAGTCAATAGTTCTCACACGGCAGACTTATTCCATGAGAATAAAAACCATATGCTTTGTTTATTCCCTGCTAAACTCGTTCTGAAGTGCTTGAATACGAGGCTCGCCGGGCAAAAATTGTTTCAATCAACATGGCCGCCACTTGAGAAAGGCATATGTCGAACCTTTCTTACTGCAATCACGCTTAAAGACCTTTCTCATCTCCATTATCACACCTTCCTATAAATATTACTCTCAAATCGAAAGAAATTATTTTGCCTGTACGGTATATATGAAAATCTAAGGGATTATATAAGATTAAGTTGACTCAATAACCAGACGAATCGTCGGCAAATCCGCCAATTTTATTAATTTTGAATCGAAAGTATTGAAGATACCAGTTCGTAATTGTATCCCATCATCAGCTTCCTCGATATCCGTGCTGCCATATTGTTTTTAAGAAGTTCCTATCAATTGTACTATAATTAATGTCACCGAGTCGGCTCAACTTGTAATTACGAAAAACAGATAAGAAAGCAATAGCAGAATTGTGTTCTAGGTACTGTTCAAACCGCACTTGAAATTCGGAAAAATACAATAGTTTACGGATGTTGGGCATGAAGGAAAGCTCAAAGAAGTGTGATCATTGACGTATTTTAGGCAAAATTCTGTCGAGAGGTTGTGTATCTACGGGTCACAACTGTTTTGATAATTATAAAGTACTTTGTGAGACCTAGACAGTTTTGGGATCCTTGAAAGAACACGCTTAGGAGAGAGTTCACGTTGGGAAATCATCCTGGGAATCATTTGCAGGTGTGATGGTCTGTTGATTGGACTGAAACAAATATTTGCATTTGTGTAGGACGTAGTCGAAGCCCAAAAGTCTAACTGGCAGGCTGGAGTCTTTTATACGCTCTCAAAAGGTTTTATAATTGAATCAGAGAATCAAGGTTTCTTGTCATATAGCGAGGAAGATCCTATATCACTATGACATTGATGTGTATATAAACGAAAACGATATGGCGTTTGCAAGGACTGATGAAAACACTTTTTGTAAAGCGAACTCATTATTCTATCATTAGGCTTACATTTCCCGGCTGGAAAAATATTCTATATTCACAGTTTTGGCGACAGTTAGACTTAAGAAACATCAACTGACATCTTAGACGGGAAGCAGTCCATCAGGTCAAATTCGTAACATAATTTTATCCTCTAAGTTTGGCAGTTCTTAAATTGTGCGTTGACTTCATTTACTTGGTCCATGAGGAAGACGTTGTCATATAAACACGTATCCAAATCATTCATCAGAGAAGACATTGTAATTAAAAATCCAAATATACGTATTCAATCAGGGGTTATTTGTATATGTTTGTCCAAGTTATTATATGTTGCACGATCCCCTTTACTTTTTGAACACCACATTCGCACTGTCACTACTGTTGTAAAATAGAAATTCTAATGTAAAATGTTACTTAATTAAATTTACAATTAAATTTATCTCATGCTTCTGGTTATGTTTCTCTTTTTATTATTTAATTATTATTATTATTATCATTGTTATTATCATTATTATCATCATTATTATTGAGAATGGAGAGTATAAAAATCTCTGGTATTGGAGGTTAATAAAATATAAACTTATTGATATATTTGTACATTTTACACCTATTATATAACTAAAATATATTTATCAATATCACATGATACTAAAATTAAATTTTCTTGTGTCTTGTAGGTTAGGTGTCTTGAAAAACTCTTGGTTTTGGGAAAATTAGTGAATGCAAATGTAATTACTACTTATTTCTGATCTAATTAGATATATCTATGTATATATGGATACTACAACGTTTCACTGACAGTTTCATTCAATTTTTAGATTAAATATTTATAATATAAAAATAGTAAAATAATATTCTTATTAAACATGAAAAATAGAATTTAAATTAAATAAAAATAATAATAGAATAAAATAATAATTATTTTTGGCAAAAATCAGGAATAAGACTTAATCTAAAAACGTATCCGGCTTACAGAAGGAATGCTTTATTTATTTTTCGTGGAAAGAAATAACACACTTTTAAAATGGTCACTGACAACTGACAGGCAGGACGTTGGACGCAAGTTTCAGCACGATTTAGTACGTATCAACTGTGAAAATTCAAAGGAAACAAAATTATGAACTTGAGATACTGGAGATGGTCATAAGCCCGCTTCTCAATCTGAGCCGTTGCTGAGGTTCAAGTAAAGAATAAGAATGGAAAGGTAAATAAAATAGCGATCAGATCTTGTTTGTCCATGCCGACGTCACGTATTTTGCCGCGCCCTAAGATATGCATAAGTATCTGTTGTTATTTTCCTCAAAGGTATATTTATCTCTACTGATATTGTACGTGCCCTACGCGAGATGCACGTACTTAATTAGTGCAAAAGACAAACTCAATGGGTTCTGGAGATGGTTGAAGATTAGTATCATATGAATATCGGAAGGTTTTCAGTGCTGTGACAACATAAAAATGATCTTATCCCCCTTTGGATAGAATTTACTGACAACCTTATGTGATTTATCCCTACCGTCTGTCATGCATTCTGTCGTTGTTTGGCTGATCCCTCCTATGTTATTTGTAAAACTTCATGGGATCATTCTTCGGCTTGTTTGGTGTCCCAACAGGGCCTGAGTCCCGGGTTTTCTTTTCTTTGCAAGAAAAACAGATTCCAAAGTGTTTTGGGCTTTCCATTCGTAAAGAGGAATAAAATAAGTTATTCGTTTCTTATGGATTAAGTTAATTGTGGCAATGTAGTTTGTATTTTTTGTCCACAGGCATGCTCTTTCGATTGGATAAAGCATTTTTATGTATAACTTTGTAAAATTGAAACTGATCCCCAAATACTTTGGAATCTGTTGAAAGTCAATATTTCTAAATTTTCTTTTATCCATGAACTTGTTGGGCCTGATATCGATTGCGGTCCCAAGACCAGTATCTGTGTAAATATAACGATATGATATGGAGACATTCAGAGTTGCTGCCAACCGAAAGAGGCCATTTTTAGAATATTCTTTTCGTTATTAACATTTGCATCATTTGCCGACATTAAAGATGGTTTTTGGATGACGTATCTCATATCTTGAACCTCTTCTGGGGACGACAATCTTATTAGGACCTATAAGTCAGTGAATTAGGTAAAAATTTGAAAATCCCGTAAGGCAGAGCAGGTGATGTGAAAACCCAAATCCAAATATTAAAAAAAAAACTTTGTCTTTATGTGCAAATTACTTGCAGCTGTATGTGGTAATGACCTATTTTTTGGTGAGTCAGAGAACATTTGCTCTTTTTAAAATTATTTCGACGGCCACTTTATCAAAATATAATCAACAATAACAAAAGAACTCAGGTAGAAAATGTGGCATCAACTTGTGATGCCTTTTTCCACTTAAACAGTCAAGTGAGCTGACCTAGGAGAGTAGTTCAGGTTCCCCTGTGTCTGAGAAATCTGTCCGATATGTTGAAAAGCCGGCTTGTTCTGACGTGATTCCGGCGCAATTTGCCTTCAGCCGGGATGTATTTTCATCTAATTGATTAACCAAAAGCTAACAAATAAACTTATAATCTCCGCCTGTCAAATCATTAAACCATCTAGAAAGCTCGGCCTCCAAATTGATTTGTTTTAAGAACAATTTTATTAAAAACAAGTTTGACATAATGCAAATGTTGTTTAGAATTATGTTAAGTTATGGCTCCTCAAGGCTACCATGTCCAACATTTCAAAATCTGCCTTTTCTTGACTATTTAGATATTTTTTTTTTAGCCCTGATATTCTGAAGTAGAGAAATTTGGCAAAGAACTGGAGTGTGTATAATGAAACGTGCCGGTTTCTTGAAACATGGTAGAAGTACAGTCGTTCATGCAACAAATGTACCGAAAAAAAGACTATGCAGACAAAAATTTTTAATAGTTTAACGTATTTCTTTCCAAAAGTCCACTTCAAAATATTTGTAATTATAATGAAATAGCCTTGCTATCTTACTTTGGGTCTTACTGAGTATTAGTTTGGCGACTGGCCTTAATTAATGTTACTAAATGGCCTTAAATTTGTATGCAATTTGTTCCTTTTTCGATGGACGAAATCGTGACTGGAATGATTGGTAGTTGTCTAAATCGGCTCTCACATAAAATTCAATTGGAACACGTCTTCAGCTATGAAGACGTGTTCCAATTGCTGTTTGGATGACGTCCGCCACATCTTCGTGTTTCTGTTATCTTTCTTATTTCCTTAGATACATTTCTTGTTGACTCAATATGGATACGATTTTGACATTTATTATAATGGTAAAACAACTACCTCTCATTCCTTGGCAACCACGATTCCAAGGAATCTGGTAATCATGGAAGAATTGAAACGATGCGGTCGATATTCTATTCAAAGATAAACGTAACGGAAGACACTAAAACGTTCAATCGGTGAAATATAATCCGATTATGAACGCGATAAGAGGGCTTGGTTATCTGGTGTTAATAATATTAACATCGCACTTACACGGGTGTCGCGGTATCGTGTGCTGGCGATACCGTAATGTTTACTAATGAATTAACCGAACAAAAGGTTAAATCAAGAAAAGACGAAGGCGTGGTTTGGTTTTGCTAAAAATTCACAAAGGACCAAAGGCTTTTATAAAGGAATGTTTGATATTCTCAAAAGTGCACTTTAAGTGAAGCGAATGACGTTTGCACAGGAAAAACGAAATTAAGGCGGAGGTGGGGGAAGGGGGGAGGTGATAGATATGAGAAACGATACGATTTTTTAAGTTAACACTCCCTTAGATGCCTTGATGATGAGACAGTTTGTGGTAAGCACTGATGTGACCCTAAAACATCCAATTTTTCGCATATCATGCCTCGAAGACTGAGATTTAGAAACCAGCTTTGGAATACGAACTCCCTCAACAATGTTATACATCCCGAGATAACTTGATTCATAATCCTATCTCTTTCTACGTTCCATACTGAAACATTTACTGAGTCTACAAATCTTTACTCTCTGACAAACTCACTCGACAATGTTGATACCACACCCATGGAATAATTTGATTCTAACCTTGAGTCCTTCATCCATACCGAATTTCGACTCCTCTGTTCCTAATGCGCAAAGGCTTTATTACAAAGCAAACAATCTACGACCCTTCCGACAGCTCATTTGTCTTGTTTTCACGCTGAAGTCAAATAAGGAAAGTAACAGCTGAATACATCGCCTGTCTTGCCACTTTAGGAGTGCGCCTAATTCTGGGTCAAAAATATCTGTTCAGGTTTACGTTACTGTTTAGAAACCTGTGCATTTGATTTGTTTGCTAACGGTGATGCCTCCGAGAGTCTTTGATTGGATGTAATTTCATTGTTAAAAGCAGTCGATTAAGTTACTGCTCGTGTTAGCACCAAGCATTGTTATAACGAGGTACAATTTTCTTCTGTTACACTTGAAAATGTCAGTTTTTCTTCCAACTTCTCTCGCAATTCTTGTTTGCACGTTTTAGCTTCCTTCGCAATTGTTTTGCACGTTAACAAGGTCATCGTGGCCATGATGTCTGTACCACCAACATGGCTGCCATGCCTTTGTCTTTTGATCTTCTGGGGAATGGTTGCAAAGAAGCAATTTCGCAGGCAAGTTACAGGACAAAATGCTTGATATTTGAAATGTTGTCTCTAAAATTTTTGTTGTAGTGTTGCCCAAAATCGTTACGGGAAATAAAGTCGAGCATACTTTTTACAGCTATTGTAAAAAAAATACTGTATTGTGAAAACAATGTTCTTTGTGTCGAGCAACAGGCAAGTTGAAAGAAGTATTGCCTAGTCATTAACACCGCCCACAAACTATAAGGCATTTTAGCAAAAAGTATTCATAAACTCGCAAAATCCCCGCTACCATCATTCTATCCATTGACCTATTTAATACAGTAATCCCTGATCTCATTAGCTTTTGACTATCTTACATTAGCCTGCGTGCATCCGGACGTTTCTGACTTTACGAGAGAAAATTCCGGATGCAACGCAGGCTATCTTACATTTTGCCACCCAAAACTCGGGAGCCCCTGAAACAATGTGTGGGTGTGCGACAAAGTCGCAGATGCAAGGACAAATCTTACAATGAAGTTAGTGTTCTTACAGCTGGATGACATTTGTGCAGCTGAATTATAACGTCTTTTACCTTAACAGCAAAACCACAAGAAAAATCTTTCGGAAACACATTGCCGTTATGACGTCACGCAAGAACAAAGAAAAGAAAAATTCTGTTTATTCTAAGTTTATCGAAAGAACTTTGCTGGAGGCGAGAAGATAGGTCATGAAGGTTATCTTATCGCACAAAAAATATTGCATCGCCATAACCAAGGATAGTACAAGAAAATGTGATTCTAAACGTATGCTTTGTGCTTACGATATTGAGTGCAATCTTACTGCGTATGTGTGGTTTTTTGCATAAGGATTGGACTAAGAATCAAGGAGCATCATGTCCATCTTTTATTGTGCTCCTTTTCCCTCTGCTCCTCATTCTATTTCTCGGTCCGCCTTCACTCATAAACAACGAAACCGTAAAGAATTCAACAAATTCGAATTCGATAACGATTGATAGTTCCTAATTGATAGAAGTTGAGAAGTTGAGAAATTGAGCACAGCTATTTTATTTCCCCTGCAGCCACCTTTTCTTGTTACCGCTTTGTTGTTCTTTCGTCATCAATTGAAAACAATGTTCTGGCAAAAATGTACCAAAAACACCAAAAAGAAAGAAAGATAGGAATGAAAGAAGGGAAGAAAAAACGAAATACTATCACACGTTCCTCTGCTTTTGTGCTCTACTAGTTCACTAGTTAATGTTTCTTTAACTAATTAATTATACATTTCCTGGACTGCTGATGCGATCGCCACCGTTCCTTACGACAGATCCATAGTAAACTGGTTTACAGTAAAAATAAAACTGCCATTATCGCATTAAAGTGCCGTTGAAGAGATTATGGTTAAATAGCTCAAATGGGAGGCTCGATTGTGAAGATTTCAAGTGCAGTCCATGTCAAGTTCTCCAGATAACTCAAACATGCATTTTGTGTACACGAACAAGGATTAAGGCAAATCTGGGAGGCTTGTTGAGACGGACCTGCTAGTCAAAGCTCTGGGACGCTGGAACACATTTTCAGTTACTTCTTGTGCATGTTAGCTGGCTATTCGTTGGTGATATCATAACACTCCTAGTTGGGTAGCATGGCTATAATTGTTGTGTTGGTGAGAAATGGAAAACATGCATGTTTGACAAGAAACAGGCTGGTATCTGGGATGACACATGGTTATTATTCATCTAGGAGAAAGACTGACAGCAAGAATTCCTCAAACTCTGCTATCCCAGGAATTACAGGCTATATTGTCCACAACGTACGAAAACATCTTCTGCCTTGTCGTTTTTCATGACTGCAGTAAATGAAAATACAGTAGCTCTTTTCTTGATTCCATCACATTCGTTTCTAGAGGAACCATATTTCTATAGGCCTGTATTTGGGCCTTGTCACGTGGCACTATAGATCAGCATGGCTTTGTAACACGGACATATACACTGAAATGCTATTTGGCACCATTTGGATTGGCTCAAACTGGAAAGGATGGCACTGAAAGAATTCCTCAAACTCTGCTATCCTAAGAATTAAAACTATAGTGTCCACAACGTAAGAAAGCATCTTTTTCCTTGCAGTTTTTCACGACTGAAACACTAAATGAAACTTATAGTATAGCTTTTTCGCTTTTTCGTGGTTCCAGAACATTTTTTCCCCAAAGTTACCATATTTCTTTAGGCCTGTATTTGGGCCTTGTCACTTGGCACTATAGATCAGTATAACTTTGCAGCACGCACTGGTATGCCATTTGACAACATTTGAATTGGCTCAAATTGAAAAGGATGGCATCACATGATACCATAACAAAAGAAATCAAAGATATTGACAGCACGAGATGTCTATGCCATATCCAAGATCTGGGTAATATATGGGAGAGACCTATCAGCAAAGTTGATTTTAGACCTGATCGATTTTCCAAGTACCACCAACATAATTGCGTATCTTTCCAGTTTTCTAATTCAATGAAACTTTGGAATATTCAAAATTATTCTGGATGATGTTTATAAAAAAATCTTATTTTGTAAAGCGTGTTAGATAACTAGTTTATTCAGTGTGTCAGACTTTATACTGAGAGGTAGACAGCCATTTCAGTATGATTGACAAAGACCAACCAAACTAATAAATAAAAATTCTGAGAATTCTGAGGGCCCACATGAAGGTTCCTAACCCGCGCAAACGCGCGCGTGCACAGTGCAATGAATTGTTTACATTTTTTACGACATTTTGCTCAAAATTGAGGAAAACTGGAAACCCTGAAAACAATCAGCAAAGGAAAGGAGAAAAAAATAAATAAAAAAAGGAAAGGAGAGAACAGGACAGAACATCTAAAAATCCTCAATTTACTTGTAACGTGATGAGCGACGTTGGCCGGTTTTTGTATAAGGCAATGTGTCAAGTAGAATATTTATATGCAACTGTTCATCAATGCATTTATTCTTTAAAACTATTATTTGCAACACAACTATCTGTTTTCTGACTCCAGGGATTTGTTCATTTGTTAATGAGGATTCTTTGGCTGTTATCACAACACTCCCTTCAGTGTCTCCAGAAACAAAATAACATCTTAAGATGATAGAAGATTCACATCAGAGCCATCTTAAAGATATCGAGGCATTTTAAGTGGAGGGCCGTTACCCCTTCTAAGTGTATGGCACATGTATATACGAAACTATACTTGTTGCATTTTTAAAAAAGATATCGAGGTGTTGTAAGTGGAAGGGCGTAACCGAATCTTGAGCGTACGGCACGAAGAAACTTCATTACGAAATAATTTTTCACTATTCTGCCAGAATATTTGCTAACAAGGTTAGTAATTGACGAAGAACCTTCTCATTAAACACATGCATATTCTTAGTTTGACTAAAATTTCAATTGCGGACGATAGATAAAACGATTGCAGTAGATAGGTGGCAGTACTATTCCAAAAACTACAATAAAAGATTATTCTATCATGATCAGTTCGCCAAAAACGTCGGCTTCACTTTCTGTTATAGAGATACCGAAGTATTTCAAGCGAAGGAATGTTACCGTAATTTGTGTGTATGGCACGTAACTGCATCACTACCATACTTGATTACTCTAACGCCGGCAGACTCTGGCAGACTGTCAAAGGATTATATTATATGAAACATCATCATTGTTTCGTTTTTTTTAAAAGAGATATCGAGGTGTTGTAAGTGGAAGGGCGTAACCAAATCTTGAGCGTATGACACGTAGATGTTTCATTACAAAATAATCTTTCACTATTCTGCCAGAATCAATGATAGCAGGGTTAATTTACGAAGAACCCTCCCCTTTGAGTTTGCCGATGAAAAAAGCCCTCCTCCCCCTCTAATTAATGACCGGTCCCTATTGTAATGCCTAAACACGGTAAAGGTATTTTTTAATTCGATAACGCAGGGAGTGGTTGCCCAATTCTCGTGTATAAAGCGTTCGAAGGTGCGCCCTTTACCCCCTCTCTATCAGTGCTTCCTTTTACGGGTATTTAAAGCTACACGGAATGGAAAGAAGTCGAAACAAGGATGCGAGGTTACTGCGAATCGAACTCGCACCTCATGCACAGAAGGGAGTGCACTAACTGAGCCGACCTTGCTCCTTAAAGACTAGTTGGTAGAAGGCAGTTTTTGGCCACTTAGAACTTTCCATTGATTTAGAATATTTGACCAGAATATTTGACAGCAACTGAGCTTCGAATTTACTAGCTACTTAGATTGGTATCAGTTTTTCAACTAAATCCAAAACATGGATCAATATTTGAATCAGCAGACATTACTGGTATCTAAAGCTTACTCCGACAAATGTTCATTTTTCTTTTTTGGAATTCCCTGTCGTCGCCAACCGACATAGATGATAGAAAGGTCATTCCGAGACTTGTTGGGCCTGGGGTACTGGTGTAGATTGTGGTGATGTTCCAAGACCTGAGTCTGTTTAAATATAACAGTATTCTGTCATTAGGTTAATTGAAATATTCAGTACAGCTGGCAGCCAAATGAAAACAGTTTTAGGATTTTTAGTTATTGTCATTTGCAACATTTGAGCATAAGATGGTCTTGGAATGACATATCTTCATTGTCATTCCAATCTTTTTTTAAAGGTGTATATTTTGGTATATGTTCAACCATTTTTTGGCCTATTTTCAACAGTAAAGAACATTCAACTAGAAAGGAGCCCAGTTTTTTCAATCACTCGATTCTTGCGAGAGTTGCCTCCTTAAAGGTTCGCTCCACACGAATCCCTACAATATATACTCATCTCATAAGTTGTTTTTTATGGAGGCAGGAAAACTGAGAACCCGGAGAAAATTCCTCATGAAAAGATACAGAGAATCGGACCTATGAACCGACCACTTAAAACTCACAGCGGTCGATATGATCCTGGCAAGCAAATTGTTAGAAGCGTACGTCATCCATATATTGTTCGGATGGATGTCTGAATGTAGCTTTTAAGTGCTTGTTTTATTTCCGTTACGCAGATATGAGAAAAATGATAGCTTGAAAATTAACAGGTGTATAGAAAAGAGGGATAAAGTGCACACTATAAATCAATAAGTGATAAATCGTAGATATAAATTCTAGAAAGTACGGCAGCATTCAATGTGGAAAAAAATCAAGGCTTAAACTATTTTTCCAAAATAGTTATCAATGGACGTCACTAGAACCATTAGCCGCTAATTATCGATCTCTCTTATCTCATAGAAGGACTTGAAACACCTTATGAAGGTTAAAATAACTCTTGTTAGTAAGTTTAGTCAACAGGAAAAAACACGAACGTGCGGTTGAGTTCTGGAACAGCGCACATGCCTTGAATTCACACACGCACTCCTCACCTAAATTTACTTTACCATAATTTTTCTCCTCGATAACCAACTTTAAGACTTCAAGATTTCATAAAAACTAGAATTGTGGTGTAAAGACATGTGATAGTGAAGAAATGGCATAAAATCCTTCCGGTATCCCGGAATAATTTCCTGTTATTCGTTATCGTTATTTTTGTGTAAGAGTGGCACTTAAAACACTACAATGTACTCGTGCGTCATTACGTTACCACGATCCTTTCATAGTTAGGTTGTGTAGTAACCCTGACCCGTAGTTTTATGAACTGATGACACAATTCAATAAAAAAAGTTCATTAAAATTTCCATTTAACTGGGATAATAATAATAATAATAATAATAATAATAATAATAATAATAATAATAATAACAACTTTAGCTGCTATAATAGTATATTTAGATATAAATTCCTAGTTTTGTGACTAAATTATTACCTACAAAGGATCTGAATTGTGCCATAATTTTGAACCCAATGAACGATATGACTAAGAATATTGTTGGACGCGGAATTATTCATTTTAACAATATGTTTCTTCCACGTAAATTTATTGATTAATGCCGAGCTTTCGCACTACTAGTGACTGCTAAAAAAGGAAACAAAAATATTTACATTCATTTCACGATTCTCCTTCTGTAACGTGGTGGAAAGTTTGGATTAAAACGATGCTACGATAGCCGGTAAAATCCTCTATTTTCTGTGTCTCTGATACTACGTTGTCTCATGATCTACATGCATGGCTCGACTTTTTAAAACCTTATTTTTTCCTAGTTCGATGGCACTATACCAATATCCACTCATTACTTGTCACTAGATTACAGTATGAATGGTAAACAAAATCTTACTCCTAAAATTTTGATTTAAATTTCTTACTTTGGTCACAAAATGACCCCCTGAGATTTCCATCGGGTTCCCCGAACACTGAAATTACAAATTAAGAAATATTGGCAGGTGTATTTGTCTTTTTAAACCGTATAATTTCTCTTAAAACTTCGCGTGGTTTCGTGATAAGTCCACCTTGTTTACACACAGCTGGTGCGTTAGAGTTCGAGGACGAACCACCACAATTACGCATGCAGTATAAATAAATCATTCATGATATTTGAACGCTCTAGTTGCGGTATACAATATTACCGTAAGGACTGACAAGTATGCCTGAGAATATTAGCTGCTACCACGAGTACAAAGCTGACCAACTTGTGACTGTTAGAAATTGACTTTTTCATTTACTAGCTTTAGTGAGTCTCGGCCAGTTTTGGGATATCTCTTTGATATCATGGTTGAACGCAACCGACAAAGGCGTGGAATTAAAAAAAAAACAAATTTAACTTAAAAATCTGAACCATTTTTCAAACCTAGGAATAGCTATAGCCACTATTATTATCAAAGATACGAGAGTATTCGAACTTAGTCCCGACAATTTTACCACACCTTTTTATCCTGGTCACTTATGAGATATCTCTTCGATATAATGGATGCCAGTGCTTCAAGATCCTAAAATAATTTTTTCAGTCCAAATAAAAAATTCGATAATATATTATTTTACAATAATAAAAGGAATATCAGTATAATAAATGTTATTTTTATCAATTGTTTTGGCTACATAGTTGACAGTTATGTAGGTATTTTGGACAAGTGGTGCACTCCTGCAAAAAATGCCCATAAAAATTGCATCAACCGTTCATTCGAGAATTTCAGCTAAGCGACTGACGAGAGACGACCCCTCTAGACATTCTACAATATAGTTTAGACTTCGGTCAGTCTTAATTAGAGGTGGACTAATGAAATTATATACTATATGATATTATAGCCGTGCATCTGCGACGCTTATGCATAATCACAACTTATGAATGGAACCGAATTCCAACACTTCGAGCTCAAATTTTGGTCTATTTGAAATATTTTGTTATACAATTTGAAATTAATTAAAGACTTTGTTGAATCATATTTCAGTGTTGACTATGATCTGACGCAAGATTTAAATAACTGGGCCTAATTTACTTAATTAAATAGCAAAATTATACACCGAATGCCAATATGGCATCCAATAAGAATTGCTATTGTTCTGGACTCACTAGCCTCTCATACATGTGAAAACGAGGCTAGTGAGTCCAGAACGATAGCAATTCTAATTGGACGCCATATTGGCATTCGGTGTATAACAAAAATTACTCACACGACAATGGAAAAGGTCAGAAAATGTTGGATGTTTTGATTATGATATAAAACAGAATTCTATACCGAATAAAATTAGATCAACAAGAAGATGATTAAGGTACAAGAAGAAAAGGAAAAAGAAAAGCAAAGACAAGAATGAGAAGAACAAGAAATAGGAAAAAAGAACGTGAGGAATAGAAAGATGAAAAAGAACAAGAAAAATAAGGGAAAAAATTTAGATTAGGAGAGGAGAAGGAGAAGAAATAGGAGAGGAGAAGGAGGAGGAGGAGGAGGAGGAGGAGGAGGTAGAAGAAAAGGAAGAAAATGAACAAGGATAAACACAAGAAAAACAAGAAGAGGAACTGAAGAAGAGGAAAGTGGAAAAGAAAGAATAGAAAAAGGATGCTGCAGAGAAAGAGTATCCATGATGTAGTCGTTACATAAACGCTAATCACTTTGCTGATTTATCAGTTATCAGTTAGAAATACTGCACTTTCTGCTTGAGAAATGTATATCTAAATGCCACGAAAAATAACTTCATAAATGCAAAGCTGTAAGTTTGTCAAAAAACTAACAATGAATTCACAAGTTTAATAGGTGCTTTTGTCGTGTTTCTCGACCTTGAAAAAAGTTCTAGCACAGTAATGTATTACTCTAGCAATACTTATAGTTTTAGCAATATTTACTAACAATGACAAACGGTACTCAGTCCAATAGAAGAAGTTATGAGGACTTACACATTAATTTTCTATCATTTACGGACAAAAATTTTAGCAAGATTTAAATAAATGTTTCTCTTTGAAAAGTGGGAACCAACGAGCATTAGTAATGATACAGAAGAAAGAAAAAAGAAATTACAATCTAAGAATTGGCATTACTATAAAATGACCAATTTCAACTTCAAAGGGGATGTTGCCTTATATATGAAACCTAAGCTGCATTCACACCGATGGTTAAACATGGTTAAAGGTGGTTTAATTAAACAGGTTTAGAAAATTATCCACAAACAAAAGGCAAACTTTGATTAAAAAAGCGTACATATACCTGTTGTTTGTGTAACACAACATAAATTTCAGGTATAGTTTGATTCAAATTGAGTTGAATAGCTTCATATTATAGAAGATAGAAAAAAAAAACAGTTTAACTAAACACGGTTCTGGTGTGAATGGAGTACTAGAATTTGCTTCAATTCGAGCATTGATAACTGAAACCAACTGTACACTTGTAAGAGAAATCCGTATAAAACAGTAACCTCTCTTCCGATCAAGTGCTTAGGTTAAATTCACTTGAAGTGTAATATGAAGTTAACAAGAAGACCAGATAGACGAGAATGTATGCTTTATTACTATTGGTAGCTTGTTTTTAAGAAACTATGATGTCTTTTCCACGGTATGCCTCCCACTTAAAACAAGGGAATTTGTTCTATACATGCCTTGATAACGATAACGTGACAGAGATAAAAGCTCAAAAGAACTTTACGTTGCTCGAGCTGCATACCTAGGGTTTAATGACCCACCAGAGCCCCGACGGCGACTTCTGATTACCATTGAGATTTTTTCAATAGAGTTTTCCTTCAAGTGGTTCAAGTGTGGGTACTCGAAATCAATGACAAGGTATGAAACATGCGGTAACTTTGATATTTTTCAAAAAAAAGATATGGTTTGTTTACTTGGCGTTTGTATGATCATCGTGTGGAAGTGAGTTCACTTCAGGCGCTTTATAGTTTAGCCCAGCTGTTGCTTTCTCAAACTTCGGAATTTTGCACAAGGAAATGGAAATCAAAATGGGAATAATATATATAATTATGTCGTAATCCTTGACCACGGATTCATTTTTACAGGTTTAGCCTCGTTTAACAGCAAAAAATTCATTGAGATGAGATGAGTATTTATGATGCGGAGAGTGTACAACTAGAATGCACTTTTAAATTCCACGGATTTTCAGTCATATCTATGAATAACTTACTTATAAACGAGGCTAACCCTGTACGAATGAGTCTGTGGTCATTACAAGCTGCAGTTTTATGGAATGTGACAGGACTATTATGCGTACTTCGTTATTTTGCAATGGCAATTGAAAAGGGTAGAATATGAAAATTAAACCAAGAACTATGGAAAAAAGGAAAAATGGGAAATCATGAAATAAACAGACAAACGAAAGAACGTGAACGCCGTTGTGTTTCCTCCTCCTTACGCTAGAGGTCGGGCAAGCGGTTTAACTAGAGGAGAGGTCTAAACGATAACGACTCTGAGATAAGTTGCCATCATGTGTACACCATATTTTGAAATCAATCTAATTAGTTCTACGTTTAATGCTCCTGTACACCAAGAGACTGACTAAAAGCTGGCCAAAAAACCAATTAAAATCGTGCATTATTTTCTAGCTGTCTGATTAATGTCAAATGTCTACGAATGGCAGGCAGTAAGCAGTCAATCAGAACTAATGGCCGACATCCCGAAGGCTAAATAGACAAACAACCCCCAACGAGAAAGATTTCATTGGGACGAAGAGAAGATTACAGAAGTCTTAGTGAAAGTTAGTAATTATATATATATGTCAAGATCACTTTTTGAGGGAAAAAAAAACCGTAAATAAACACAGATTTATGAGAACAAACTGGGTGCTCCCTGCAATTGATCGGCACATAGAACTTAGGCTGAGCTATGACACATAATTGAAGGAATAGATGTTATATCGTGTGCTGGAAGTGGAAGGCCTTGAGAAACAGTCCCGAACAAATATCTACTTATATCGTAAACAATTCTAGATGATCCAAATACTCGAAAGAAAAATGGAAATTTTGCCGGGGCATTTCGTGTTAATTTATAGATGAACATTTCAATCAATTCGGTGATTAATCATAATTATGCTGTTTTGACCTCTAAATCTAAAATGAACAAAGGATTATAAAGTAATGGTGCAAGATTAAAAAGGTTTCGCCTTTTCTACGGGAATGACTTACTCTGTTAAGATTACAAATATTTTAAGCCTCCTTTAACAACGCCTTAGTGACATTAAAAGTTACAGCAGTGAAAGGAGCAATTGCAAGGGGTTTCTACAAACGTCCATGCTCTTCACATGTAGGATTTAAAAAAAACACACACACCAGCCATTGAAGGCACTGGGGCATGATCATAAATTAAACAAGGCATCCCAAACACCGAACATCATTACGGAAACACGTGGGATTGAATCAGATTCGATTCATGTTTAAATTCTGTGAAGCGTCCAGTGTAACCCTCTCGCAACTCAACAACACGCAACGACCTCCTTCATCCCGCCGAAAAAGAAACTTCGGAAATATTCCTCAAGATCTTGAAATTTTAATAGAAGTTGAAGAGGCTTTTGCAACCATTAGAGAAATAAAATTCAGTACATTAATGTCTTATATTGCAAGCATATAGGAACTTTTAATAAGAAAAATAGCCACATTCTACTGGATTTTGGACTCAATTATGGACATTTCCAGTCAGAATCATTCACGTAAAGTATTATTGAATTCAGTTTTAAGTCACTGACTAATGTATCATATTCTGATTGTCCGTTTTTGTTTTTATGTCAGACGCCTCTAAGCGTTCAAAGACCATGTCTCCCCAATTATTATCGATAACATCGCAAGTTAAAAATGACCTGTCAAGTGATGCCATTATCGCCGTTTTTTCTAGGCTTTTGCCCTAAGGACACAGCCCACAAAATGAGAAAAAACGCAGGTTTGTTACGCACCAGGCCCGAATTTCATAAATCACTCGAACTGCAGTTGATTTATGGTGAATTAGGGCTTGCTGATGTAGCTGAAGAGTGCGCGATAAAAGCGGGATAGAGAACGGAAAACCGTGATCAGAATCACGAGAGTGAGAGATTTGTGGACGGATAGGACCTCGAGGGAACGATAATAGTATCCAACAAGGTTAAGAAATGATATAAATATTAATAATCCACTTCATTTTCAACAAGAGGTTTCATTGATGGCTTAGCGTAACGGAAGAATACAAATTTACTTGCTTTACTTTACGATGTCTTTAATGGAGTCATTTGTCATTTTGGACGCAAATGGTATAAAATCTTGTACAGATTACATCTACCGAAGTGAAGAAGAAGCGAATTCTAGAAAACAGATGTCCTTACTGGGAGATATAACTGCCTACTGGAATTGATAACAACATTCAATTAAATATAATTTTATAAAAAGGCTTCATTTTCAAGATTTCAAAGAAGGGGTTCTCGTGACGTGTTTTTCCATCTCCTCTCATCTCAATCGATTCTTTTTCTTTTCCTGCCTAAATCAGTTTGGAACTATGATTTTTAAAGTTGTGAGCCGTTAATGGATGTTTGTAAAATACCGTTATAAAGAAATTCATCGCTAAAACTGTCGTCACTGCACAAGCCATAATAGGTCTTTACGTGGAAGCATTAGACATATTTCATTTTAAACAAAATTATCTCAAAACGCGTACAAGGTTCAGTTAAGTTGAAAATTATCCGAGAAGATTCAAAACACACAGAAAATCATTGGCTGGAGCACAATTGTTCAGTTTTGTCAAGGTTCAGTTAAGTTGAAAATTATCCGAGAAGATTCTAAACACACAGGAAATCATTGGCTGGAGCACAATTGTTAGGGTGTAATAATTACATAACAGAGCACGATTTTTGTCTTTGTGAAACAAGATAAGGATTCTCTTTGTACTGAGAATTGAGCCACACAAAAGTGGTGAACCGAACTGCTGTGTTTTGCCCAATTGATTGAGTGCATTCTCCAGAGTATTACAGCTAAATTAATGAGTACATTTAACGGTTAATACTTTAAGCCTCTGTTATTAAATCGACCATGAAAAACACAGCAATATAGTAATGAAATGGTTTAACTAAACCGAGTGCTCATTTCGGCGAGTCGATTTTATTGGAATAATTGAAATTGTATATTTTAATAGATTTGATTTGCAACGAAAAACTAAAGCTGGAACGTCCAAATTTGATGCCAAAAAAAGAGAAAAAAAACCTGAACTCTTGTATATATTTTGGTTTGATGAGGAATATAAGCGATGATGCTCGTTCTCCCCATTAAGGACTAACCAAGACAACTTTACTAGCAGAATAACTAAATTAGCAACCATTTTTAAAAGTTCTACCCAAAAAATTGCTACGGAAATTGACGAAAAATTCTTTACAATGCTAACTTTTCTTCTGTTTGTATACCTCAATATTCCTGTTGATACTGATTCTTTTAAAAGAAACCGTCAGTTATTCATTCTCGAGTATATGACGGCAAGAAAAGGTGTTTTCACAGACTCCTACTTTTCACTTAGCTTTAAGTTTGATATTTTACTAGAAAACTCGCATCATTCAAACGGTGAACAAAACAAGGATGTTTGGAGTTCGTTAAACTTTTCTTGCTAACATCAGAAAGAAAGAAGTACGTCAAATCCCATTCCAGTAAAAAGAAACGGAAACTTTTGTTTGGCTTTTGAATCACTTTTTATCTCAACCACAAAGAAAATGGGCGTTTTATAAATCATGATGTACCGACGTAAAGGAATTAAGCCCCACGCCTAACATGTATGTGGGAGGGACACAGAAGCATCTCACGTCCATTAGCAAAGAATACCAACTCAACAGGTGGTTTTCATACAGGAAGCCTTTTGTGTAAACAACTTACATCAGACTTGTATGGAGCAACTTGTGTATACGAGATCGAATAAAAGACGTAACTAATAACAAGTATTGGTGACGTTTTGGTGCGACACTGGTGTCTCGGCAGGGCATCAAATGGACAGACACTTCTTAAAAACAGACCGTCGACAGATGCAAAGACAATAAAGGCAGCATGGATGGATCTAGGGGTTTGAATTGGGGGTTTATACCGGACAAATATTATATTTGTTTCTACTTTCCTTTCGTCCACCTAAAAAAAACACCTGTTTAGAATCTGGCGAACGGCTACGAGCATGCAAGAGCAGCTAGCACTTTCAACCGGTTACAAAAGCAGTTTATGGCATAAACCAACTCTCAATGACTTTCTTTTGTAAAATAATTTTCCTAGGTAGGGAGCTGGGCTCACGCGAAGCCACTGAACCCCCCTTCCCCTTCCCATCCGAAATCCGCCCCAGAGCAGCTGGTGAATGGGCATTATTTGGGAGGAGTTTGGAGGCTGACTGCACATCAAAACCAAAGCTTTTGGTTTTGAGTTTTGATTGATTTGTCTGGAGTTTCCGTTAATTAGCTATCTTCATATGCCCCAAAGTATTCGTAAAACGGCAACACTGAGATTTTGAATAAAAAGAAGGCACGGCACACACATTTAACCACACAAATGTGTACTATTCTCAATAACTCATGCGAACACTTTATCTTAGTTATTCTAATCATGCACCAACACTGTAAAAGCGTCCTAGCTTATAATTACTGATGTTGTTTCTTTATTTCTTTTGGGAATTTGTTGAGGCATTAACGTCAGTCTGGTCACGTGACTTGTCATCAGAGAGGTGACCCTACTTCGACCAAACTAACTCTACCATTAGTCACATTATTTCGTCACTGTGGGACTAACGATCGGTTAAGGCTTTATCACGAAAACATTCTCAATGGAGGGTTAAACCTATTTCCCACTTGTAGGCGACGCATGCCCACACGTCATAAAGTTCTAAAGATAGACATTCAGAACGTGATTATATATTTCGCTGTTATGGCTATAGCACTGAAAGGGAAAGGTATGTCGGAGTCATTCACAGGCACTGAACAAGATGCTGTTGTGAAATGAACAAAGATTCTCGTTATCATGTGATTAGGATCGTCAGAACACTTCCATCTATTGCGTTTTTCCCCCCTTTTTTTTTCGTTTTCTCGTCTTCTCTGAATTGCAAGTCTATAAAACATCAAGTTACGACCAGACGTCAATCAGTTCTTTGAATAGTAAGAGCGGCAGCGAAGCGTGTACACGCACGATGATTTATGTTAGAAATTATTAACAGAGCGGAGACGAAGCGAACCCAGGCGTTAACTTCCCAATATGAAACACACACGAAATAGTAAAGTTAGTAATATTGAAAGAACGAAAATCATTAAAGCGATTATTTACACTTGCTGTTTTACGACCCAATATCTACTGCGCTTCTGAAAACGTAAGTTTACTAGGTAAGCCCTTGAGCACCAATCGCGTTGAAACCTCAGCTCAAAGACAAAAAGTCTCGAGCTTTATAAGAACGTTAACTAAGTAGACGTTAAATGAAATACTGAAATCATTTAAATGGCGCAAAGCAGGCAAGGCTGTTGTAAAGTTTCGAATTGGATAATCAACCTTGGTTGTGCATGGCGCGTGAAGCAGGCACGTTGGAGCAAGTTGAGCATGAAGATACGTTTTCTGTCAGTCTGTCATCCTCTGTGGCGTTCAAGTGCCTCAGCTCTGTGTCGCCACTGCATGCTCGGTTTCTGTCTTTTCCTGTTCAGGTTCGACTGTAGCTTTGTTGCACTGACCTGTGTATACAAATGAAAAAAATAACTAAATAAAAAGATAACTAAATAAAAAGATAAGTAAGGTTTCGTGATGGAGTCCTAGGTAAGAGGGGTTGAACTACACTCTGCATAGTCTAAACATGTAATTATGCTTGGCACGTCTGCGATGAACGGACATGTTTTGACTGACTCCATTGCCAGCCATAAGATAAATGCTTCGAAACCCTTCAACTTTCAATTTGAATGACAATCAGTCTCCTGAAGTAAACATGCCCAAATTGGAACGGTAAAAATTGCTCTTTCGGGTTGGTCGTGGTTTTCTGCACGTAGCAAAGTATATAGTTCTAAGCCACGAAGGAATGATGCACTTCGTAAACTGAGAAAAGACAGTTCTTAATCGGATCAGTGTAAAGCAAATCTCGGCTCTCTCCCTCAATTCCCAGTTCATCTTAGACGGATTCCATAAGTCCTAGTTTTACTAAAAGTCGACAGAGAGCGAACTGGGACCGACTTATGGAATCAGTCTAAGTTGATCTATATCACAGAATTTTTTTCCAATTCGCAAATTGGAAAAAAAAAGGGAAAATGAAACCAACCCCAATAATGGGACATAAAATTTTTCCAGTTTACGAAAAAAGGTTTTTCCCTGTCTTATTTCCATGATTGCAATAACAGTCAGTAAGAATAAAATCTAGAATTAAACAAAATGGTGGAATTGGTTTGGAATTGGTGGAATTGGTTTGGTTTGGTTTGGCAGATCTACCAGCTACCTATGCCTTCGTAACGTTTGTGTATAATGATCAACAATGAAGTAGGAATATAGTTGTGGCAAATTAAAAAAAAAAGAAAGAAAAGAAAAGAAAAGAAAAGAAAAGAAAAGAAAAGAAAAGAAAAGAAAAGAAAAGAAAAGAA
>JAAAQI020137683.1:0-12521 GCA_011800005.2 Stichodactyla mertensii
AAGGATGCTTGTTGTGGTCTAACAGAGTGATCATACCCCCTGTACTCAGACCTAACCTACTACTTGACCTCCACGAGAAACACATGGGAACAGTGAGGATGAAAGCCCTGGCCAGGCATCATTTCTGGTGGTGGAAACTAGACGCTGCTATCAAAGAGATTACAAAATACTGCCTCTGCTGTCAAGAAAATGCTCCCAAGTCCATCAGCCCTCCTGTCACTACCAGGAACTGGCTGTCAGGTCCTTGGAAAAGGTTACACCTGGACTTTGCTGGTCCATTTATGGGTCGCATGTTCCTAATAGTTGTAGATTCCTACTCTAAGTGGTTGGAGGTCTTACCTGTGGCTACCACTACAGCCCAAGCTACCCTACTACAGTTACGTAAGTTGTTTGCCACGTTTGGAATTCCAGAACACGCCACGGACAATGGGCCACAATTCACTAGCAACGAGTTTCAAGAGTTCATGCTGAAAAACAGCATAAAGCATACTCTTACACCACCAGGACATCCTGCGTCTAACGGAATGGCTGAAAGGTACGTTCAGCATTTCAAGTCTCACATGAAGAAGATGAAAGACAATGGAAGTACTCTAGAAGAAAATCTTGCTAGGTTTCTCCTATCTTACCACACGACACCACACCCTGCTACCGGCGATACACCTAGCCACCTGCTCATGAAACATCAGCTGCAAACCCAGTTCTCTAACCTGAGACCTGGTCTTGTCAGTGACAAGGAACAGTCTTTGAGAAAAATTGCAAGTGTGAACCAAGATTCAAGGTTGGAGATGCTGTTTTTGTGCTCAATCTTTGTAGTGGACCACGCTGGTTACCAGGTACTGTGATTTATGTGCTGCAGCGCTCATACTACATTCAAGTGGATGAACACGTCTACAAGAGGCATGAAGACCAGTTGAGGCCCAGGATGCTTAATATGAAAGTTAGGCCAGAAGCTGACAGAAACTTAGAACCACTGCTACAAACCCCAGTGCCTCCAGCAACAGCCCCAACCTCAGAAATGGCCAAAACACCGAAGACCTCAGTTTCAGCTCCACATCAACCAGCCGAGTCTCCTCATAAAGAAAAGGAACCTAGCATGACTGAAGAGCCCAAGATGGAGGAAGAACAACCCCCTGGACTAAGAAGAAACCCAGAGAGACAGAGAAGGCCTCCACTTCGTTACAGGGAATGAACTATGGACTTTTGTTATTTTGTTGTTATTTCAATATCTCATGCAAAGAATTGAAAAAAGTTGAAAGCTAAGGAATGAACTATGAACTATGGACTTTTGTTATTTAATATTTTTTTAATGTTCTAATAGATGTGGTTATTTTAAAAAAAAGTAGCCTTGTGAATACTTGATGTTGTATATACTGAATAGCACATTACCAGGTTGATATTCAAGTTGAAAGTAAACAAAACTCAACTGTATTTACATGTAAAGCTAGACATTTATTACAGAAAGTGAAGTGCTGCCAACTGGATACAGCCATTAGATGTTGAACTGATTATAGTCATGTTTACATGTTTTAATATCCTTGTCATAGGACTGTCCTTTCTTAACATCGGTAGTGGCACTGGTTATTTCAATTGCCTGGTTGGCTATATTATCAAGCGAAACAGCATCAATCATGGCATTGAACAGTTTGAGGATTTAGTGGAGTTTTCACGGGAAAGATGTGAAGAATTCATGAGGTTCAGTCCAATGGCTGCTCGGGAAATGAGTGCACCTGTGTTCTTGGTGGGGAATTGCTTTCGTCTTGACACAAGAGACATGCAGTATGACAGGATCTACTGTGGAGCAGCTTGTCCTCACAGTAAACTGCCATTTATACTATCAATGACAAAAGTTAGAGGTTTTGCTATTATACCATGTAAGAATAAGGTATGTATATTAACATCTACTCATAGTTAATACTCTTTCCTTAATACAATTAACCAAATCCACTTGAATGTAATGTTTTGTTATTGTCATTGGCCTTTTCTGAGGTAGATTAACAGGATCTAGCTACAAACAACACCATATAAGGATGTTTATAACAGAGCTAGACCACCATGCTTTTTTCCATATTAGCAAAGGCTTTTACAGCGCAACTCTCAAATGTATGACCACTTTTAATGTATCCGCATACTTTTAAGCACAGGATTTTGCTGACAAACGAGCTATTGCTCGCCATATTTGGTAAAACCAGACAGCTTCTCATCTAAATGTGTCACTTTAACGTAAAAAATCCCGTGCATAAAAGTATGCGAATACATTAAAAGTGGTCATACTTTTGCGCGTCATGCTGTAACAATAGATTCTTGAACTGCAATCTGAAATTAGCCTAAGCTGCTGACTCTATGGTGGGGTGGGGGGAGGGTAGAGCTAGGGAGGAGGTAACAGAAGGAGGGTAGTCCTCCCAGTCCTGCTCCCCCACCCCTCAGGCAACATTACACATAAGTGGATTTTATATCATGTTTTTCCCATTCTGTGCCACTTGTTATTGGGGTTATAGAATCTTCATTTCTTCACATTGATATCTATTTTTAAATGATCCTACATTTTTGCTGTTTTAACAAATATCCATACCTTCCCATAGAGGGCATTGAGATTTCCAAGAAACAAACAAAAATACATTTAATTGAAGGTGTGAGGTACAAATTTGAATAACCCCTTGAAACTACCTAGAAGCCTTGATTGATTGCTTTGTGTTTGTCTAGTGGACCAAAGTATGGAAAGTGATCAATAGGATCTTAGCACATATGTCCAGCAGTACAGTGTCATTTTCTTCCATTTGTTCCAGAACCTTCTGCCGCTGATCAGGGGCAGATCTAGGGAGGTTCATCCAAACACCCTACACTGCAAATTGAACCCAATAAATAACACTAATGAACCCCCTAATTAGAAAATATCCAATCATCCACATCAGGACTTTAGTCTTGTCTATTTTTTAACCTGCATTACCAAATAATACAAAATTACCTTATTTGGAAGTACTTGTACTTGAAATTTAGGTGTTTTCAGTACATCCATTATGTTTTAAAAATCTTTTGAAATTTGTAGAAAACTCAAAGTTTCTAGTCGTCGGCCATCTTGATTGTTTCGGCCAAAGAAGCTGGAAGCGTCTTTTTACTTTTACACAGTTAGCCCCTCACAAATCTAAAGTCATTGTTTAACATGGTGGTTCAACCCCCCCACCCCCACCCCCAAGCAAAAATGCTGGATCAGCCCCTGATATTTGTAAAAACCCTGAATCATTTAGGTACAGACTGAAATTTAGGTTATTGACTAATGACACTTTTTAAAATGTATGTCATTCTCTTCCTTCTTGTCTGCAGCTTCTCAAGATAGACCGTGTATCAGCAACAGGAGTTAAACTGTCTGTGATCAGGGAAGTTAGTTTTGCTACTCTCTCTCCTCTACCTGACAGTGAAGCATCTCAGCCAAAACTGAAGTTCCCACCAGTAGACAGCAAGAAGAAACAAAAGGTTCTAAAGATACACAGCAGATTTTGTATGACTTTGAATGGCTTGTGGCATGATTGGTGCAATAAGAATGCATTGCTGCAACTGAAAGATGTTCTAGAATAGCCCAGGAGAGGCCAGGCTTTGTGCAAAATCATTCTTGGTAGCACAAAACAACTAACATTTCTCTGATTTTTTCCTGTTGCTTAAAAGTTTATTTTTATGGGTGAACTAAGAAGTCAGAGAGAAGGGAGTGACATCAGAACAAAGTATGATTTCACACAAGGCCTCACCTTCATGCATCATTTTCAAGAACTCAGAAATGGCCTATTTTGACTTGCCTTGCCATGCTTTGACCATGTCAACTGTGTTCATGCTGCAAGCTTTCCACAGTCATATGAAATGCTCTATATAATTACATGAATACAGCTAAATACAGCATCAAGTAATTACCTCATCATTTGATAACCTACAGTGAAAACTTGACAACAAATGTAGAATGGATTCCATCTAACATGCATAGCAGATATCTTTATACTCTCTTGCAATAGTATAGACATAAGCTTCTATGTAACCAAAACATAAAATTCTAAAAAAAACATTGGTATGATTTAAACATATAGGGTTTACTTTATGGGCTGTGGAATCTTCTAACACAGGGAGCCCCTTCAAGAATTTGAGACCAAGTACTATGATGCTTACCCTATTATTTTGTATTTTGTTCTGATGTATGTGAACTTGGATAATTAAGGAAACAAGGGCTTGACAGAATAAATCCAAACAAATTTAGGATTTTTTTCCATCACATGAGCATGCACCAAGTGCAGTTGCATGACACTCTTGATGTGTGTATTCAACCATAGAATAATGTAATAATGTCAATCAAATTTTAAAGCTAATACTAATTCTTTTTTGTCTAGTTACTCAAGGTGTTTCCATCTAGTAACCTGCTAGTCAGTAATGGCCTTTCAAGAAAAACATTAGCAAGGCTCAGAGCATTACAAGAAGCTTGTGGTAAGGAAGTCATTTCATCAGGGTTTTCATTAAGCACCAGAAATCAGAGAATGCTGCAGTAACTGATCAAAATTCTCCAGCTAAAATTACCATTACATATAAAATGTCACTTGGACTCTCCAGCTAGTTCATGATCTTCTTTTATTATTTCAAAAATTAATGAAAACCCTGTCTCATGCTAGCAAAAACCTATTTTTGCTTCTGCTTTCCTGCCTCTGTAAAAATCAATATGTGAGCTGAGTATGAAGGAAGTAAAAAAACTGGACCTTGTTTTAAGAAGATAGCACTTTGTAGCTACATTGCTAAGCTAATAAACCTGTGACCATTGTTCCATCATTGATCAAGTTGGAATTTAGAAGTTGATTTCTAAAGAGGGAGGAAAACTAGAGAATCTGAAGAAAAATACTTGAAGCACAAGAAAGAACCAACAACAACTCACAATGATAGCTAGTCAGAGTATTGAACCAATGACTGCAGTGGCAAGAGACAGTGCATTAACAATGAACACCACCCATGCTATCCAAAGTGTGTGTAGATTGGAGGGTGACATGTCAAATAACTGTAGCATTTATATTTTGTTGTATACACATAATTAAAGGTTAAAAAAAGAAAAATAGAAATTCTTCTCAATAGGAGAAAAGGGGAAGAAATGAAACTTTATCTTCTTATATTTCTAATTTAGATAGGATGACACTTTATCTAAATCATTTTGTATTTTTGTGTTTAGAGTGTCTCAGAGACTCTCAACCACTTCCTTCTCCATTTTGTTATGTACCAAATGAACAGCAACTCAAGGATGTTAAAAGTACCAACAAACTCAAACCAACTAAAAAAGAATATAAAACTGGCAAAGAAACAGAGACTGGTGCATCTCCTGTGGATGGGAAGATTACATTCTTTAGTTCTTGCAGCAAGCAAGACAGAGTAAGCGAAACCAGTGACAGTGATATTTGGGATTTCCTCAGCATGGACAAGTTGTGGGAAACAGTCTTAGAGAACTATTACGGTATATGTAGTGTGTCACTGGAGAAGAAAAGTGTGGCAATGGATTTGTATGTGAAGAAGAAAACCATGGCTCGTTCAAAACCAGCAGGTACTCAATCATATGCTGAGTTGATGAGTAAGATTGGTCTGCCACTTGAGTCAACTGCTCCAAAACCATCAAAGAGACTTGAATCTACAAGTGTGAGTAATCCCAGGAGTGGTGGGGACTCACTGGTAGATGGGAGTGTAGGCAATCAGGAGTGCACAGCTCAGGGTTCAACTGGTGCCAAAGAAGAAAAATGTGCTGCAACTGATATGTCAGAGTCTAAATCAGAAAATGTGTGTGTCAAGGACTTAAAGGCAGAAAGCACTAACTTACATGATAACTCGATCACAAAAAGTATAGATGTTGGTGATAATGGGGATGAAGGTGCTGATGGAAAAGATAGTGTCGATGGGAAACAAATTGTTGATGAAAAGGATAATGATGGAATATATTGTGGTGTTGATGTGGAAAACATTACTGATGGTAAACAGACTGATGATGGGAATGACAGTGTTGATGGGATGGATGGTGCTGATGGGAATAAAATCTTGGATGTAATATGTGGTGCCAAAGCCAATGGCAAGAATGATAGTACAGAGGTAACTGATAGTAATATCAGTACTACAACAACCTTATTTGATAACAAAGAATCTCAGGCATTGCATGAGACTAAAGTGTCCGTAAATAAAGAGCCCCTAGTTCCTACTAATATCTTCTCAGATAATCCTGATAATATTCCCAATTCACCTACCACAAATATAGACTCTGATCACAAAAATAAACCCCTGGCTGAAAAGAGAAAAGATATGATGGCTAACACTGCCTCATCAAATAGACCAAAAAGAAAAGAGCATGAGAACGTACTGCTGGAGGTTGACAGGTTATGCATGGACAAGATAATTTCCACACCAAAGAACAACTGGGGTGTTGAAGATGATATGGAACTGGTGCGATTCCTGTCAGATGTGTCTGATCTATCCAGTAAAGGAAGGTGTAAGGTATGTTTCATGTTCTTAGATGTTTTGTTTCCCTCTGAAACTATTTTATTACTGAATTCAACACAGAAATCATGCGTTTTTGTTCAAGAAAGGACCAACAAATGCATTTTTGAAATCGGTTTTAAGGGGGCTTTCATTTATTGAGAGGGTTATGTTATCTTGACAAGTCTTGTGGGGGGGTGGGGGGGGGGGGTGGAGAGTTATTAAGCTGCAGAGGTGTGATGCTGAAAGTATGACTGAAGTCTTGGAGGTTGTAGGAGGTTATGAATTTTTTTTAAAAATAATTTTGCTGATCCATGCATGCTACAACTCATTCTACCTGTGTTGACAAGAATTTCACAAAAAGATGCTTGGGGCCTCAACTTGACCAGACGGGGGGGGTCACAGGACTCAGATTTAACAAATCCTAACATAGTTAAGAAAATCCCGGAATCTGGTGTCGTAATCTAACATCATGTATTGATTATTATTAGTATTCGAATTCCAAAAAAATTACAGAGAATAGTATACAGTAGCTGGTTAGATACTTTCTTCCTATAAACCATGCATTTCTTTGTAGTTTTAAGCCCTTTCATAGCTTGCAAATTTCTTAATTTTTGATCAAACGTTATCAAACCTTGTATACTTGGTCTTTCTCATGATGCGGTATGATTGACTTCAAGTCTTAATTAAATAAGCTTTTGAAATACGTGCATATTCCTCTACCCCTCTAGTTTTTGTAGTGACCAACTTGCATTTGCGCCTTATTGTGTAGTCTATTGTGTTCACCTATACACTGGGTTTTTTTTACGACCCATAAAGCATTTCGTTTTGGCTCATTTGCATCAAATCTGAGGGGCACTTTCCATGAACACAATAGTTTCCATATGCAGTGAAGGATAACAAGGTATTGTACTTATGCCAAGTGCCCCTCAAAGTCGAGAACAAGAAACCAGTGAATAAAACGTGATTTTTGTTCATAGGGTTGGTTCAAGGCCGAGCTCGTGAGACCCAAGCTGTTTTCCAGGTTTGACAATGTGGTGTACCCAAGACTTGTATCCCACACCGCAGAAGATTTAGCTTTCAGATCTGTAGCTCTTTGCCGCGTGGCCAAGATTCTTGATTCCCTTCTCTATCTCCTGACTGGTCCTTCATTACTCCAAGATATCAAGGCGTCCCAATCCAAGTACCCTCTAGAATCGTTTGGTGACTGGTCCTTTGAATCTTCACGGGTGTCTAAGGAACTGGCAGTTAAACGTAAAGCAAGTACGGTTTCTAAAGAAGAAATGTTGTCTTTTGAGGAACTGATCAGTGAGCGGGATGCAGAACAGTTACGTATTCAGCATGAACTGACGAGCAAGAAATTAAAATTGACGCAAGATTTGCAAGACCAGATAAAAGAGCAGCAAAAAGTCTTGAAGAAACAGGTAAATGAGGTGGTTTAGAAATCAAGTGAGTTGAGTGTTGTATGCTTAAACAAGATTAATGTAGTGGTAGTGTGTGTGCGAGATAGAGTGCAAAAGCGCTAGAACAACTAGTCACGTAACTAAAGAGAGAGATTCATTTACATGTATGGCACTAGGTCTGTTTGATACCCAACTCTCGAGCAGGCCGTTAATGAATAAGGGACCCCTTCTTTTTGTGTTACCCAAACTTTGTCAGAGAACTAGGGCAAAAACGCATTTTTTACATAGGAGGTGTTATTTGCCCCCAACGTTTTCCTCAGGGTTGAGGTTTTCCCCCTCATAGCTCTGTTCGGCACTTCTGATCTTCTGATCGCCCTCATGTAAGGGAATCCGAAATGATTCTGGATTCCTGATCATTCCAAGAGCCAAATTTCTTTGGATTCCGAACTCCCTTACATGGGATGATTCTTGCAATCGATGTAATTTTTTCTGTGTTAGAAGGTTTTTTCCAGGTCATCGTTTTCCTCCATGCCACAATTCATTTCTTGAAAAGCGAAAAAAAAACTTATGTTTCAACCTTGTTTTTTTCCTCTCAGGCCTCTCTTCTGGAGGAAAAACAAATGTTGGTACAGAACTTGAGGTCACTTGACATCAAAGGAAGCCAGCAGTCCCAGACAGGAGAATCTCCAGCCGTCACCGAGTTGAAAATGCAAAGACAAGAAACACTGAGTAAAATACAGAAACTAGTTGAACAGCATACTGAACAAGACGTCAAGAAGAACAGACTGGTGGAAGAACTGAAGCGACTCAGAGATCAGAGAAACAAGTAAGTGAAAAAAATCATTGTAAAGCGCATTGAGACAATGCGATATATAAGACTACTCCCCCCCCCACCCCCAATGATTCTAATCCATTAGACATAAAGCGGATTTCGTATGAGTTGGAAACGACACGACAAATTCGTAGCCGTATTGTAGCCATATTCCGTATATTTTACCGTCACTTTAACTGCACGTTTAGACTGCTAGCAGTTTCTCAATTTTTCTTGGCCACTGGGTCAGTGTGCGTACCTTGACCGTGTCATTGATACTTTAGCGTTCTGATTGGGTGAGCTCACTCGCTCGCTGTTATTGGCTCACATCAGTGATTTCGTACCTACCGTGCTGTGTGTTGTGGTTTTTCACACAATCTGGCATCCAAAGTTATCTCCCCCCTCTTGTCTCAACCCCATCCTTTTAAAATACTCGGATGTTAAAATCAATGCGAGATATGCAGAGGCCTTTGTTTGTATTTGACAGTTTAGAGTGGGTTTCGTATGAGTGGAAAACGTTACGGCAAATCCGCAGTCGTACCGTAGGAGTACGGTACTTTACCGTAATGGTTACTAGGCGTTGAGACTGGATGATTTACACAAGAACAATGGGAAACCATTTCAGTGTTACTGCATACCGTAATGTGTACGTGTTGTAAGTCTCGTACGTTTCCCGCTCATACGAAAACTTCTCTATTGACTTAAGATGAATATTTTTCTAGACTTCTTCAGTCCGAGGCAAGAAAGAAAGAAGAAACTACTGAAGTAACCGATAAAACAGAACACCAGCAGAACTCCAACTCCTGCAAAGAAACGACAAGCAGACGAAAAGAATCCACTCCATCGTCTCCATCCGCCTTCACTCGTTACCAGCTCTCCGTTCTCCTCCCACAGCTGCGCTTTCTTCTGCCATTGTGTCGCCAGCGATGGCGCATAGTACAAGAAATGCTACATGTGTCTGAACATTCGGCACCTGACCACATGCCTATCGTCACTGTGGACAGACGAACACCTCTACATGAACGTGGCGCTGACCCTGAAAAGAGTGTGTTACTGCAAGTGTACAAAGAACTCAGACCAGAAAAACTCAACTACAGGTAATCATTTTTACCAAGGTATCATGCTTGGGACTGCCGTTATGTTAAGTTGTATAGGAATAGGATTTAATGTAAACTTTAGGCTGGTTTTACAGATCTAACTTTTAATAGGGCTTCATTTAATTCTAGTCGCTAATAAAAAGCAAAAATAAAAATAAAATCTTTTTATTTAAGTACCTTATAATGCGCTTTCCGCACTATGAATTAGGGGCACTTTCACTCACACACAATGTCTACCACTACATTTAATGTTATATGCATACAATTCTCAACCCCCGTGTTGATTTTTTTATGGATTATGTTTAATGGTTATTATTGTAGATGGAACAAGTGGAAATACGATCAGTGGTGGGAGGTGAAGTTCATTGGTGAAGGAATCATCGATCAGGTTAGTATTTGAAAAGTCCCGTTTACACGGGCGATTTTTTTTGCGATTCTACTGCAATTCACCTGCAATCAAAAATCGCGCGTGTAAATATGAGTGGTGATTTGAGTGCGAATCGCTGTAAAAAATCGCTCTAATTTCGAAACAACGACGATTCATCGCCGACGTGAATTTAGAAAATCGCCTTACAATATTACACGCGCGATTTTGAATCGCAGCCAGAGTCGCAGCGAAAATCACGATGCTTATCGCAGAACCCGTGTAAACGAGCCTTAATGGATTTAGGATGGTCGTGGTGTTTTTCATTTCTGCAGGGTGGAGGATTCCGTGACTCTCTAGTCGAGATAGCTGACGAGATTTGCCCACCAGACAAGAATTCCCCTGACGTTCTGCCTCTTTTCGTCAAAACACCCAACAACAAGGTAAGATGAAGCGACTACTCTTTGATTTCTTCTCCCTAAATTATTTTGCTCCTCAAAACTAGCGCGCAACGCTCGAGATTTTGTGTACTGAAACAACGATAAAACATTAGATTATCGACTACAGGGGAGACCAGAATATCGGGACGCCGCAGCGGTCATGGTACGTGTACCTATCGCATGCCGGTTTTTTTGCAGTCATACGAGATTAGTACATGAAAGAGTTTCAGAGCGAGTCTTGAAGAAGAAACCAAAAAGAGACTTGGCTGTGAGTCATTCAGTTTGCCACGGAACGATAAAGATATGTTGTAATAAAAGTGTTTTCGAAAGGGCGAAAATTTCTTGTGCGCTTTTCAATACGTGGCGCTAAGCAAGTTTCACCATCAATAGACATGAACTTGTTTTTTCTTGCAGGATAGTGTGGGTGATTATCAGGATTCTTATGTACCAAACCCATCCTGCAAGCTGTGGTCAGTTTATGAATGGCTAGGCAAGTTATTCGGTGCTGTTTATCGCAGTGATGAGAACTTGACAGTGGCTTGTCCTCCCTTCTTTTGGAAGTTGCTTGTGGGTGCGCACGTGACTTGGGCTAAAGATTTTGCCGCTGTTGATGAGACGGCAGTCAAATTTACAGGTTAGAATAATGAAAAAATTAAAGATGTTGGTGCTGATAGCTAGGAGGATGAGGAGGGGGAGGGTCAGGGTCATTCTAAGGGGGAGTGAGGCGGTGAGGATGAGAGTTGGGATATAGCATTTATACTATCCATTCTTCCCCACCTCAACCGTAATTCCCCTTAGAACTTAGTACAGTTGACTCTCTTAGAGCGACCACTCTCGTAAGCGACCGTCTCCCATCAGCGACCATCCTTACAAATTCCACTCATTTGTTTCTTATATAAACACTGTAATTAAAACCCCTCGTAAGCGACCACGACCACCTTTTGGCTCGATTTTAGGCTTCTGTCATTTTTTTCTCTCTCTCGTAAAGCGACTACTCCCACCGAGACTCGTGAAAAACCTTCTGTCCAGAAGTAACGTTTGTAACAGTAACGCTACAACATTCATTCTGATCATTTCTGGAACACAAAACGTAATTAATGACGACTTTATTATTGATGTTCTTGTTAAACGAACAATCAGACATGTATAAATAGACCAAATCCACTTGGGCGTAATGTTCTCCCGTTTCAGACGACGTGCTAACCCTTGAGAATACGATCCTTTGTTTGAGGTTCATCCATATTTACGTATCTTCTCAAGTGCTACCGAGAAACAAAGAAACAATACCCAAGGGAATGACACGTGGTCTGAAATGGGAGAACAAATACGCGTAGGTGGATTTGGTCCATTACAGTACTCGGTGTACAGTAGGTTTGCGCTCCCTGTGGCACCATTCCCGAAAGCGACCATCTCCCATAAGCGACCACACGACCCTGAGGTGGTCGCTTTACGAGAGAATCAACTATACTACATTTTCATCTTACGCAAAACCAATTAGATCCCACAGCATCTGATACACACCACTAGTATTAACTAGTGTTTTGTTTCTCTAGACGAATTGGAGCTGATGGAGGAAGAGCTGTACCTTGCTACATATGGCAGCGAGTGCAAGTTCAGTACAGTGCTAAGTGACGGTACAAGAGTGGATCTCGTTCCAGATGGAGAGAACAAACATGTCATGATCTCAGATCGACGTAGATTTGCTTTTCTGTTGAGAGAAGCAAGAATGATTGAATCTGTAAAACAAGTACGTAAAATGGAAAGTAATTTCGGGTCTTGGCTAGCAGCCATTTCCAACCCCCCCCCCCCCCCTCCCTCTCCCCTCCTCCCCCGTGGGGAGTAGAAATTTCATACGTCGGGTGATATGAAAGGCCGTATAGAAAGCCCGAAGACCGAATATGTACTAGGTGTGAACTTAGGGTAATCGAGGATGAGCGA
>JAAAQI020137694.1:0-12518 GCA_011800005.2 Stichodactyla mertensii
CCTTATCATCTTTAAAAATACCCTAAAAGATACCAGCTTGAATTTTAATGACCCAAAAACCTTTTGCACACCCTAAATGATACCGGATCCTTGATTTTTACCCCTAAAATATACGACGAGCATCCCCGCCCTTCGATATATGAGAGTCCCCCCGCGAATACATGGAACAATTGTGAACTTACAGTGATTTTAGGGGCTGGGGATGGAGGTGGATGGGTTGGGGTGGTGTTGACGAGGCCTTGGGGAGAGATGTTTACATTTTTATATTATTTACATTTTTACCACAATTAGCGCTCTAATAAATCAAAAGTCAACATGACTGGTAAGACTTGTGATACAATTGCTTGATTGCAAACATTCCCAAAAGACAGAGGTATGGTGGCCATGTTGGTGGTACAGACAAAAGGACCTAATGAGAAATCTATTGTTAAATACCACCAACATGGCCGCAATGATGTAACGTGCAATTGAACAATTATTTGACTTGTTCTCATATTGTCTGGACAATGACCGATGACTACCCTTGGTGCCAGAGGTCCTCTCCCTCTGTGGGCGCATGGCACCGCAGGCACCAAAGAGTGTGAGGCTGGAGGCCAATCACAAGAGAACCTTGTAAGCCTCACCACACACACACACAATCCACTACATTTGAATATTTATGGCATACAACACTCATGATCTCACATGTTGATTTATGGTTATGGAGAAAGAAAAACTAGAGAACCCACAGAAAACCCTTTTGGCAAGGGAGAGAACAACACATCAGACAAAGTCTAGGAGTTCATGTGTGATCTCTGAAGGGATGTGTATACATTAGTTAATATAAATAATATATACATTTTTGCCAGGAAATGGGATGTTCAATTGGAGGATCTGGAACATCTATCACATCAAAAAAGGAAGAAATACAAAAAGAAGAAGAGCCACAATTGCTATCAATCCCAGACAATGTACTACACAGAATAGAGGCAATATTATCCAAACAGTTTATGGCAAAGAAGACATCCACAGATAGCACCCACAAAAATACCCCAACTACATGTACAACAAGAACAGCAACAGCAACAACAACAAGTAATACTACATGTACTTATGACAAGAACCAAATTAAAAAGGAGAACAAATGCACACAATCATCTTCAACCCATGGCCAGTCTACTTCTGCTGGAAGTACTCTTCTTTCATCTTTGGAAACTAGGGATGTGTTTACTGGGTTAGAATATAAACCTCTCAATAAAGATGAAGAAACTATAATGAATAAAGCATTGCTAACAGAGTTTCAGGAGATGCAGAAGACAGAAAATTGTTTAATGAGAGAGTTAAGGGATATGACAGATAATCTTCCTGTTGCAAAATTAAGGTACAAGTGGAGTGGCTATTTTCTTTTTTATTTTATAGTAAAAAATTAACATAATATTATATGTTTGTCTTGCTTACATTTATTGTTTTTTATATAATAACTACTACTAAGAATCTCAGTTTTTGATTGGCTGAGGCATGTGCTTTAAGAGAGCACACAGCATGCATGTTTTCACCTTTGTATTTTATAAAAGAAATAAAAAACTTGCTCACTGTGCTGTGTGCATTATAAAGCACTTGGGTATGGGCAGAACATGAGAAAAGTGTTGAAGCACAGGGCTAGCACGCACACATGTTTTCTATTTCTTCAGTATTTTGTGCTGTCAATTTGTTTCCTCCAATGCATTGTACATTGGTGTGTATTTTATCAATGACATCACACTTTCTCAGTTTTGATTGGTTAAAGACCATTGCCAATAGGTGTTTAAATCTTAATTCAATCTGGCATTGGGTGCTTTAGTCATGAGAAGGATAAATTACTCACTACATGTATATAATTGATGACACAAAAAAATCCCTTATTTAGAGGTGATGACGCTAGCAATCTAAACTAAACCATGTACTGTTAGTTTTAGCTAAACGGCTTTAAACTACAGTACTTTGATGTTCACAGCACAGACAACATATACAGGCTACATCTGCATAACATCTTTGATTTATCAAATAAATGTCTGTAGGAGAGAAGTGGTTGGCCTGATCAACAAGAATCAAGTGGTTTTGATATCTGGTGAAACAGGATGTGGCAAGACAACACAGGTTAGTTTATGGTAAAGCTGACTTACAATGTAAAGATGTAGCTCATGTAGTACAACATTCTATATTACTGAAATGTTTACAGTAAAGCATCATACACCATCCTTTCCACATCCTTTAGAATGACATAACTACAACTGGTGTTACCCTCTAACAATATTACTGTCATTTTTAGGAGATTTTACGCAAAATTTTAGTGCTTTCGTGTGAGTTAGACATATTGTACAAGAAATGTACAAGATATTACTCCCTCTCTCTCTAAATTACTGCAATTCTCAATATTCAGTAAACTTGGTAGTTGTGAGCTGGCCATTGGAATTTGGTTTTTTACTGCTGCCAGGTCAAAAATATAAAAGCTACTAACTAATTATTTTTGATTGATGACAGAGAAAAACCAATCTCACAACTAGCCATTGAGATGTCTGAGTTCACAGAATAATGAGAATTGCAGTAAGCAGGACTGATTGTGTCTATTATTGTGTTCAATTTTGTTCTCTTTGTTAATGCAGGTTCCTCAGTACATTTTAAATAACGCTATTGAAAGAGAACAAGGCTCCCTGTGCAACATCATTGTTACTCAGGTAATACTCCTATTTAAAGTTTGTTTTTGTTCTAGTGCATCCTTACAGTAATTGCATGCAATATTTTCTTTGATTGGTAAATTAATGGGTGACACAAGGCCTTTTTTAATGGGAGGTTCCATTCTTGTCTACATTGACCAAATTAACTTGTAACTTTAAAAGTGGAGGGGATTTTCCGGAATCTTTGGCACTCTTCCTTGGGGATGCCTCTGCAGGAATTTGAAGAAATCAAATATATTACAATGTATATATATATATATTACAATATGTTTTTTCTTGCTCTAAAGAAATTGCCTTGTGTCTTGTTTTCATCAGCCTCGTCGTATTGTGGCCATGTCAATAGCAGAAAGAGTAGCAAGAGAAAGAGGAGAGAGTTTAGGCAAGAGTGTTGGATACCAGGTAAAGTACTGCTGTATGTATGTTTTGTACTCCATGAGGTGGAGCCACTGTGACTTGCTTTTACACTGTGGTGCAAAGTTTTAGAAAGGCAGCAGATCTGCTTCATAACATCATTTTCTGCCACTTTTTTGTTTCTTGACATGTTGGTTGATCTTAAAACAATCATTGAAACTAGAGCACTTAAAGCCTGGTTCTCACTAGCGACATAAGCATAAGCATAAGCAATATATGCAGACTCAGTACTGCATTTATCACTGAGGTGTGAGAAAAGAAAAGCACTGCTAATGAGCAGTACCCTACTGAGTCTGCATATGTTGCTTATGCTTATGCTTATGTCATTAGTGAGGACCAGGCTTAAGACTTCATTGAAGTCCTCTTTATATTGAAATCAACTGTAGAATGCCACACTTCATATATCCTGGAAGAGCTTTTCTGCAGAATCAGTTTAGCCCTTTTTAACTTGTCAAAAATATTCTTGTTTTCCTTTATCTTAGGTTAATTTTGCCTTGTGCAAGATTCAACTATTCTTTAGTGATACCTCATGTTTACTAGCAGAACCATTGTGATGTTAATATGCCAACTGTTTTCACAAAAGCTCTTCACAAGTTGCTTGGTTTCACTAACCAATCAATCTCTGGTTAGCATGTGAATGACAAAGGCTTATGTTATTGAAGTACCAGGTGATCTGAGGAAAGTGAAATAGCCAGAGTGCATTTTGTGGTCAGCGAGAAAAAATCCATCCCATGATAACTTGCAATCATTTGTTGATTTCGAAAACAAGATGGTGCTTGTAAAAATGTTCAAAAGATAGTTCAACTGGACAAAACTTCTTCATTGATCAATGTCCCAACAGTTAAGGTGGACTTTGAATCATTCACCCATGAATTTCTGAGGACACGGGACACTTTTTAGTGCGCAAGGGCCCTATGGGATGGATTTTTCTTCCTCTACCGTGCCCGACGCCCGGCACATTTTAGAGATCACCTGGATTGCTATGAATAAATTTGAATATTGACATTGACATATCTTATTTTTATCTGTTTATAGGTAAGACTTGAAAGCAAGATTCCTACCAGGCCTGGAAGAATACTATTCTGTACAACTGGTGTCTTGCTAAGAAAGCTACAGAGTAATTCTGAACTTCAAGGTAACTGACTGAATGAGTTGAATAAAAAGAATCCATTTGAAAACTAAAGATCATGTCTTTTTATAGGATTTCCAAAAACAAACGAATGAATGAATAAATGAACAGTGTAATGGTAGATGGATGAATGGATGAGTGAATGAATGAATGAACAGATGAATGGATAAATGAATGAATGAATCGATGAACTGATGAATGAATGAATGGATTAATAGATGAACGAATGAATGAATGAACAGATTAATGGATGGATGGATGGATGAATAAATGAACAGATGAATGGATGAATGATAAATGAACAAATGAATGAGTTAAGTTTACGTTTGAGTGTATGTGAGGGATTTGAGTGAGTGAGTGAGTGCCTGAATGCCTGTTGTGGTGAGGGATCTTTCTTTTTACTGACATATAATCCTAATTACATGTATTACGAATTCCACAAAAGAGTTTTCACCTTTTGAAATTTAATTTTTTTTCCAGGTGTGAGTCACATAGTTGTAGATGAAGTACATGAAAGAGACATAAATACAGACTTCCTGCTGGTATTGCTCAAAGAAATGATTCAGACTTGTCCATCCCTCAAAATAATCATCATGAGTGCCACAGTTGATGCTCAGAGGTTTTGTCAGTACTTTGGAAAGTAAGTCAAATTTTGCTGTCATGTGTAACACAGTCAAGCAGATTTTATGTAAAAAGCTCACAGCATGATTGGTGCCATAAGTGTGCATTGCCATGAACATTTTGATGTGCCTTGCAGCTGTGCCTTGATCATGCTACCACCATGTTATTGCTGCAGTCTATTGTCATGCGAAATCTGCTATATGTAGTGTGCTCTGTACCCCTATACTCAGTGATACACTTGCACTACCTGTGCATACAGTGTACTTATTTCATACTTGACATGGTTTTCTTTGTTATTCATGAGGATGTATCTGTGATACATCCCAATGAATACGTTAATGAGGGATGTATCTAGTTATTGACCCAGGATTACATAACTAGATACATCAATAACCAGATACATCAATATCTAGATGCATTAATAACTAGATACATCCCTTGAATTTGTAATGAGGAGTTTAATACAAACTCGACGTATCCAAGGCAGGATTGTGAAGCACATCCCAGCAAAAGACCACTTATTTAGCAGTCTATTGGTGAGACCTTGGCTTATTGTCAACCCCGCCCTCCCAGCTTGAAAGTTTGCAAGCCCAAGAGTCATCAGGTGATCTCTTTACATCGCTTCCTCCATGTGGGATGAGTCAAAGAATTAACTGTGACGATATACACATGCTCTTATTGCTGAAAAAGATGATTAATGTTTGAATGTGAAAATGTTATCACACTGTTTTCTCTCGAGAATTGCCATGTTGTGAAACCTTCTCAAGTATGAAATAAGACACTGAAATACCTCGAACGTCGGCAATAAGCCTATACATCCCTCTGGCCTATGGCCCTCAGGAAGTATATGGCTTATTGCCTCTGTTCTCAGTATTTAACTCTCACTTATAGTATCATGATAATGGGATATAGTATTAAGAAAATATCAAATTGAATGCTAATTAAAGTATTATTTCCAGCTGCCCCAAGATCAACATCCCTGGATTCACTCATCCAGTCACTGAATTCTTCCTGGACGACATCAAACAAATGCTTCCTTCCAAGCCAGGAACTGTACAAGAGTGGTTGCCTGGCAACCAGGATAGCAAGAGGTTCAAACTTGCTAATGATGTTGGCTCCGAAGTATGTATACAACTGTAGCAATTACTTTTCTTTATTTTGTTCAGTCTTTGGGTTTGCTTTCTGTTTGATTCTGATATACTTTGATGTCTTTCTTGAATTCTACTATCTTGTCTCTTTTTATTGCTTTTGTTTTTCAATGGTTAATTTTTCCATATCTTGCTTGATTTTTTAAAAGAATTTTTATATTATGAATTGAACATATTTATTGGCATTGAGCTTAACTTTGATCATTTTCTGGTTTCAGAGAGTTAGCCAGGGAGTTTCTTTATTCTTCATTCTGTCACTCCCTCCCTCACAAACCCCCCACCCCCTTCCAAGAATCCTCACATACATTCCTCATCACCTGTAGACAATAGCACGAGATTGTTATTCTCTCAGAAAATTTAGGAAACTTTCCTTTAGGCCTTTTTTAGTCATTTTTACCTTGTTATAGGCCTACTTGCTATGGATTTCACCAAATTGTGACATGCATAAAAAAAAATTTGTCAGCTTATTTCATACCAGACATCTATGACTCCACCCACTTGGGCTCACATTTTTCTCTGCATCCCTTTCCCAAGTGTTAATACGTGTATGCAATGCATGCATGTCAGTCGGCTTGGTCAAGATACTTAATTTTCTTACAGGGAAAGCTACATTTTTGTTGAAGACATGCAACCACAGCTTCCATCTACTCATTTGATCTTGTTCTACTGACTAATCTGATTAATGGCAGAGATAAACATGAACCTGAGTGGGTGATACAGAGATGTTGTTTTCTTTGATGTGCCACGCTTTGGTGAAATCTGCAGAAATTTTTAAGAACCTATCTCTCATCCAACTTTTGTAGTCCCTTGACCACTAGTTCATATCATATGATAAACAGCATAAAATTCTATTCAAGATGCTGAATGGAAAATCCATGACAAAGGGGTTGATGAACCCCTTTTCCCCTGCACTTATATTACCGTATAACCTAGCAAATAATCTTAGTGTTATCTCAACACCCCAGGTACACATGGATATTTTGTGTGTGTCACTGTGTGCATGTTCAGTTGTTGTATACTATTGTGAGGTTTATATACTCCAGCTATATCCTTCTTTTATTGGTTGATCCAAAGGTGCTAAGATGTTCAAGTTGATTGTTCAGGTATTTCATCATCTGACACTTTTTTCAAGGAATTTGTAACGTCGGCATACCCAATTTCCATTTTACAGCATATTTCACATTACTTTTTTCACAAGTAACTTCTGAAGTTCATTAAGAAGTTCTGAAGGTTGCTCTCAACTTCTAATCAGAACAAAATACAATCTTGAAGATTGGTAGCTAAAGTTCTTTCAAATTGAGGCTAAAATTCACAAATAACAAATAGAACCTTCCTTCCATTGCAACTGGGTGCAAATGTACAAACTTAACTTCCAGTGTGTCCCACATTTGAATGGGAAACCAGTAAAAAGTTTACCAGCAAAATGTTTTTGAAATTTGAAAGATAGATGAATGTCCAAACTTCAGAATGAATTCCAGAATCTGCTGGTTTAATGCAAAAGCAATGTGAAACACTCTGTAATGGACTGCACAAATCCCTTGAGATAATTGTCATTATTTAAGTTGGAGGGGGGTGAAGGATTAATGGTATAAATGGGAAAATTTCAAGACCCTTCTTTTGCCAAAAAATGTGCTTTCACCTCTGATATCAGAACCTTCAGGGAAAGGGAGCGTGGGGGTACTCTCACATAGATGTCATAACATTACATTGTATACTAGCAAATACTCTCAGTTACACACTGCTGTTGCTGTGGATTTTTGGGTAAACCTTGCCTAGGATAGAATCATGAATTTGGCCAAAAATTCTAGACCTAAGTTTTTTTAATCATACTTACAAATAGGTGAGAAATCAAATATAAAACCTCAGAAAGGAAAGTCCCTGTAACATACTAGGATGTTAAATTCTGGATACCACCTTAGTATTCAAACAAATTCTTTTTTTGATAGCCTTTTTCATAAATTAACTTTATCCCCTGTCACTTGACCCCCTCCAACTTAAATACAGTATAATGCCTGGCCCTTGTTACTTGTTTAGTCGTGTCAGGGAGGTTAAACCACACCTCCCTGGCTAAATGTTCTACTTTTCTAAGCTTTTTCAGTAGAAATAATTGCTCCTTTACTGGTCCCATTTCCAGTCGTACTGGGGTGTTGAGAAGGTGAAAACGTAAAGTAACTTCAGTTACAGCCAAAAACTTAATTACTAGACATGTTATTAATGGTCAGCAATTATAATAAAACAATTAAACACCAAGTTCTTCCTCCCTTTCCTTAAAAGGATGGTTTAAAACATTGATATCATTACTATTCAATTTTATTAAAATCAAATCAAAATATCAAGAGTTTCATCTGCTAAATGATGTTAATGACATGTCTGAGAATAAATAATAGACCACAATTTAGTATGTATTACTCATTAAATTTTGATTTTACCATGATAAATAAAAAGGTTAAGATCATACCTGATGCTGATCCAGAACTGGTTACTGAAGTCATTCTGTACTTATCCAAGTCATACCCTGAGGTAAACATCTCAATTCTGCATGGTTGTGATCATTGTTAACAAAAAAGAAAATTACAATTATTCTCAATAATTGTAATGCAGTGTGCAATCATTAGAAGCGGCTAGCAATGAGATACACAAGGCACTGAGAGTGGTCACTGCCAGATCTTATTTTTATCTCCAGTAGAGGTTCTTCTCATATAGATTACAGTAGTGATGATGAAGCATGGAGAGACAGGATCACAGGGAGCCCTCTTTTGATAAAAGTGAAAATGAAAAATAAAATTGTATTTATTTAATAATTTACATAATTATTTTCAGGAAAACTAAATCACCCATTTTTAATAATGTTCTACCGGTTTTTCCTTGATTTTTCAGTTTTTTCATACTAGATAGCACACTGTCTTGGTCTCAGAGTACAGGAAATAAATAAAATTCAATTTGTTTGAATTTTGTTTTTGATTTTCACTTTTATCTAAAGTATGCTCCCTATGACGGGATCACCATCTATGCCATTTATAGGTGTGATTACAAATGCAACACTTTCTCAGCTGTTTTATCATTGAAAAGCGTTATAACCATTACCTCCTACACAGCAAACGACTGCTCTATGGCTCAACCAACTGAGCTGTCTGGTTCACAAGTGTAGGTAATAGGGCATTTGCACAAACAGGTCACATGACCACACCCTCCCTAAATCAAGCACCAGTGTCAAAATGAACTCCAGAAAGGGAAAGAGCATCTTGATGTACAAATTCTTAGAAAACAATAGAATTTATATTTCATATCATTTCACTTGTATAAAACATTTTGAGCTAATTCTCTTTTTATTTCTGGAGTTCATTTTGGTTCTTGATTTAAGGGGGTTGTGGTCATGTGACCTGTTAGTGCAAATGGCCTATGGAGTGCAGGTTATTAAAGGTGGATTCTCTTTTCCTTTCAGGGTGCTATTTTGTGTTTTCTTTCTGGATGGGATGAAATCATGGCTGTTCTTGATTTACTGATGGAGAAGATACCTGATGAACAGGTAAAACTAGGTTACAGCACTTTTAGAACTTAGATACTGTACAGCAATATTGTAGCAGTGTTATGAATTATTTGCTTATTTGCACAATACAACTATTTCAAGAAACATTGTCGGTTGGCAGTCTGAAATCCGAAATCTGAGCCAGACAATTCACCCTGACAGGTCGTAGCTTGAAGGTGGTGTCCTATTTAGCTATTTACTGATTGTAAGCTTATAAAAGACAAAAAATAATTAAAAATAAATTCACAGCTCGTGCCCTCAGTTCCTCTTAATGCTCAAATTTCAGATCTCTGACTGACAACCTTCTTTGAAATAGGTGTAGTCAAACATGAAATTACTGGTAGTTCTACATTCACCAACACTTCTTACAAGATTATTGTTGTTATTGTTGCTGTTGTTGTTGTTGTTGTTGTTGTTGCTGCTGTTGTTGTTACTGTTGCTGTCGTCGTTGTTGTTGATTTATTTTGATGATACATTTAATATATTTTCAGAGATCTACTATGACAGTTCTTCCATTACATTCCATGCTGGCATTAGCCAATCAGCAACAAGTATTTGACAGGTAAGTCTTTGTCGCTAAAAATTGCTATTTCCAAGAAGAACACCAAAGTGCGCCATCACGTGACAGCAGCCATCTTGAATGACAGAAACGAAATCGTCTTACATGAGAAAGAATTCAATCCCTTTAGGGGAAAGAGATTCTATTGTTCTGCATCCAACATGCCTGCCATCACGTGGTCGTGCATTATTTTTCACCGCTGTGAGTCCTACGGGGTTCGGTCGCTGGTGCAGTCCCTGCAGACACCACACATACTGGTCAAAAAAAACTTAAAATCGAGGTGCCGCAAGGTACAAATTGGAATAATCCACAGAAATATCTTGCAGCCTCGATTGCTTGCTTTGTATTTGACTAGTGAATCTAATGCATGGGAAGTTGTCAATAGCGCATGCTGTAAGCGATGCCTGTAAACGGAGAAGATTCTTAGTTTTTCTTTTATAAATTCTTGATCAGACCTTCTGCAGGTGTGCGTAAGATCATTCTGGCTACAAACATCGCCGAGACATCCATCACTATTGATGATATCGTGTATGTAGTCAATGCTGGGAATCTCAAAGAAAAGACTTACGACCCAACTAAAAAGGTAAACAACTGCTGGAATTTTTTTTTTTTATAAAAATTCAACAAAAGTGGGTTAGGGTAAAGGTAAGGTAATCCTTTTAGAAACGCGTGCTGAAACCTTTCCCACTCATACGAAGGCTGCCTATTACAGTTTTTCTTGCAACTTTTACATCTCTTGCATCATACTGTTGCAAGACAATTCGAAGATACTTAAGGCTCGGACACACGATGCGACGCTCCCTGCGACGTTGCTTGCAACGGGAAAATCGCACCGTTTGTCCACCCGTGTGTGCATACTGTTGCGCGCGACGTCGGAAAAGTAGAACTCGTTTCTAACTTTTTGTCTTTACACTATGTATCCACTTTAAAAAAGTGTGTTTTGGTTTCAGGTATCTTGTCTTGGTACGCACTGGTGTTCAAAAGCTAGTGTCACCCAGAGACGAGGTCGAGCTGGCAGATGTAGACCTGGTTACTGTTTTAACTTGTTCTCGAAGAAACAGTTCGAAGAAATGGGTTCGTATGTGATAAATCTATGCTTTGATACTTCCTCTGCATGAAAGACAATGATAATCAAACTAGTTCGTTGACACTCTTATAAAGAAACTATTTTCAATCTATTTTGGTATGAGTGGGAGACGTACGGTATTGGCTAACAGCACGTACACGGTACGGTATGCATAGCACTGAAATGGCTTCCCATTGTTATTGTTTTAATCAACCAGTTACAACACTAGAATTTTCCGTATGGTTTCCCGCTCACATGATTTCTCCGCTGTAGAGTAAGTGTCCTGCATGATACGGAATAAACCCTTCTCCAAAATGGCAGCCGCAAATTCAAATAAGTTAAAATTAAACTTATACCAGCACTAGGAAGAGCACCTTTACTGTATTTTAGTCCCTACAAAGACTCATTATGTCAGGTGCTATATCGGCCGAGAAAACGTAAGTTGAAAATTGACAAATTTATGACTGGGGGTAAGTTTTGTATGACTGGGGGTAAGTTTTGTATGACTGGAGGTAAGTTTTGTATGACTGGGGGTAAGTTTTGTATGACTGGCGGTAAGTTTTGTATGACTGGAGGTAAGTTTTGTATGACTGGGGGTAAGTTTTGTATGACTGGGGGTAAGTTTTGTATGACTGGAGGTAAGTTTTGTATGACTGGCGGTAAGTTTTGTATGACTGGAGGTAAGTTTTGTACGACTGGAGGTAAGTTTTGTATGACTGGAGGTAAGTTTTGTGTGACTGGAGGTAAGTTTTGTATGACTGGAGGTAAATTTTGTGTGACTGGAGGTAAGTTTTGTATGACTGGAGGTAAATTTTGTATGACTGGAGGTAAGTTTTGTGTGACTGGGGGTAAGTTTTGTATGACTGGGGGTAAGTTTTGTATGACTGGGGGTAAGTTTTGTGTGACTGGAGGTAAGTTTTGTATGACTGGAGGTAAGTTTTGTATGACTGGAGGTAAGTTTTGTATGACTGGCGGTACGTTTTGTATGACTGGGGGTAAGTTTTGTGTGACTTGGGGTAAGTTTTGTGTGACTGGAGGTAAGTTTTGTGTGACTGGAGGTAAGTTTTGTATGACTGGAGGTAAGTTTTGTATGACTGGCGGTAAGTTTTGTATGACTGGAGGTAAGTTTTGTATGACTGGAGGTAAGTTTTGTATGACTGGGGTAAGTTTTCTCGGTCAATATAACACCCGACATAATAAATCTTTGTAGGTTACTAAAATTAAGGTGCTGGTGTAAGTTTTTAATTTTAACTCATTTGAATTTTCGGCCGCCACTCTTGAGAAGGGCCTGTTGCCGTACCGTGACCTTGACGGCACCACGTTTCTATGTTTTGACTGGAGGTGAAGAAATCTCAGGTACGACTT